>JAABKK020025956.1:0-12906 GCA_011634745.2 Catotricha subobsoleta | reverse complement strand
AACAATTCGAAAAGAAAAATAAAAAATAATAAAAAAAAGGACATAAAATTCACTTCATTTTTTTTCTATTTTTTTTCTATTTTTTTTCCATTATTATCATTTTTTTATTTTGTGTAAATATGATTTGAATATGTAAGAAATGTAAAATAAAAGTAGAGGGAGAAAAAAAATTAAACTTACTCGAGAGAACGTATTTTTCACTATTAAAACTTTAATTTTATTTAAAAGTTTAATTGAATATATATCCGATGCAGCCACATTGATCAAAAACTGCCTTCCAGCATCAACCAATAATATTTCCTCAATATAATTTTCTATCAGTAAGTTTATTTCATCGAATTTCCATTGCTCTGTTTGTGGCTGTATAAAATGATATATATATATTATTATTATTATTATTAAAGTTTCATATTATTAAAGTTTCATATGATGAAGCAAGTGTGTACTGCGTACATAGTTATTATAGAGTAGAAAAAACTAATGCTATATAATAGTATAACATAATTTTCTGAATAATAAAAGTAAAATATAAAAAACCAAAAACCAAAGTAACTCCAAACGTCAGTCAATTATAAAGTTTAATGAGACTGTGTGCACATCAGTTCAGCTATGGATATTCATTTTCAGAGAAATGATATATCACTCAAGGAGATGAGTATTCATCGGTACATATAATAAGACTGTGTATATATTTTCCAATTATCACTGAAAGAGAAATTGTAATATCTATTCGTTGATTGAGGTTTATATATATGTATATATACTCGTATTATATATAATTATATATATATTATAATGATTTTATTAAAAAAAAAAAAAAACTCCATATAGAACAAATTAAGTTTAGTGCTGATGTCTGTCTGTTTATCCGTAAACAAAAGAAAATAACCTTTTTAAAATTATTTGAAAACTTATAATTAGAGTTGGACCCGAATTGGTTATATATTGTACATTGAATAGTAAAGTAAATTGCACATTTAATTTACAACATACAAGGTTTTCGAAAATAAATGAGATCTTCGATGTGTTGTAGAGAGCTAAAACGTCCTCGTGGTTTTTTTTTTAATCTCAAGGTTAAAAAAGAACCACGAGGTTCTACTTCATTGCTCACTACAGCACATCGAAGATTTCGTTTTATTTATTTTATACATGAATCTGAATACCAAATGCACACATAGAAAATCACGGTAGAAGGTATGAAAAAAAGTCGATTCACCCTCTTTTACAATTAGAATATGTAGAATGTAGATAATCAATAAAAATCGTATGTCGAATTCTTTCAATTATTTTTTTTTTATATTAATTTTAAACTTTATTTTTTAACTAAAGTATTTAAATTCGAAAAGGAGTACAATAGATATCCTTCTTTCACCTAAATAAACTCTGAATTGTTTTATAGACTTTTTCGTTTGTTTTTTTTTTTTAATACGAGAATTGAAAAAATAAAACTTTATGAGAGGTCAGTATATACGTATTTTAAAGCTAGAATTATAAATTTATATGTTACATATGTTTGGGAGAAATCAATCAATTTATTCTTTGGTAATCGAAAACCAATGCGTACTTTTTTAAATAAATATTAAAAAAAAAAACAAAACAAAACAAAGCAAAGCAAAAAAAGAAATGTGATTAAAAAAAAAAAAAAAAAAACTTCAAACGTAAGCACTTACATATTTTTCAAATAACAATGCCAAAATATCCTTTTTAAATTCAACAAGAATTAAATCCTTTCCGCATTGTTCAATTTCATGGAATAAAATTTCTCTATCACAGTCAATACTCAATAAAAATTTGTTAAAAATTTCAACTATTTTCCAACTTTTCTCTTTTGCTGTAACCATTGTTGTTGTTGATGTCGATGTTATTTGTTTTGTTAACACAATAGCATTGTCAATTAAATTTCTATTCAAATTATCTCGTTTGAAACAATCCACAGTTGTTTGAAATTTATGAAAACCCAATAAATTCTCGAAAAACAATTTCAATATTTTCATAAATAATAATATTTTCTCATCGCAATGATTATTATTAATATTATTATTGAAGTTGGCAGCCGCTATGTCATCATATTCATCTTGCTGATGTTCTTTACCCATAATAAAAGTGTTATAAATTATTTTATATAAACATTTGGCTAAATAAGCTGATGGTTCATCATTTATTTCAATGCCTTTGAGATGTTTCACATTATTCTTTATAAATAATTTAATGTGATTGAGTAAATAAACTTCTTCGGTGTGTAAGATAGCATTTTCAAGGAAAATTGTTACCAATGCTAATTGATGAAATGTAATAGATGACTGAAAGTAAGAATCATTAAATATGAAATTTGAATTATATTCAACTTTTCTATAATTTTCTTTTGTATATCAATCAATTCAATAATATTTACCATTTCGATTAAATGACAAAATCGATAAATAATCTTTTCGAAATTTTTACTTTCTAAAATCACATTTTTTCCAATTGTTTTCATTAATAAATCAAATGTATAATAGCTATTCATGTCCTTGAGAAATGTTTTATTATCATCAATTAATTGTAAAGTATGGTTAAATAGTTCAGTTTCATTTTCTTTCGATTCAGTTTTGTTTTGTAACAAAATCAGGCATATAATCTTTTGAATCTAAAATATATATTTGAATAAAATTAAGCACATTAAATATTCTTTATGAAAAATTATTTGTTAATTAATCACAAAAATTGGAAATTTACTAGCATTAACAAAACTATTTGCAATATCAACTCATAACTCAATATATATATATATATTTATATATATAGTATAATAATGAATCACATTCAAGATCATTTTAATTAAATTTCATCATTTCAAAAAATGTCTGATGTATATAATTAAACGAATTGCCAGCAAATACTTACTTCAGAATCATCCAAACATTTCAATAGCATACTAAATGCGACTTCTTTCTGGGTACTCAATTCCTTTTTACTTAAATCAATATCGCGTTCTTTTGATGGTGTGCTTCCCTCAATTTCAGTAATATTTTGTTGAAAGAAAAATTCATAAGCCAATTCTTGTAAAGCTTCTGTACAGCAATTAATGCTAATACTATTGGCAAGCAGCGTGTCTGTTATGTTGATGATTTTTGGAATTGTAATAATTTTTTTGTCTTTTTGTTTTGACAAATAAAACAGAAATTTAATTATATTTGGTATAATAATATGACTATTTCTGTTAATCGATAAGAAAATAAAAGAAGAAAATGTAAATATATGGCTTTATTATTAGCTTATATATTATAAAATATTAATAATAATACTAAAAAATAATATCGAACCGATGTAAATGGAAAAACAGCACACTTAATATCATTTTCTACAACATTATTTTCTTTTATATTTTCTTATTTATGCGGTTCGTAAATTATAAATCATTATTATTAATATTATGCAAAATAATTTATTTTTTTTCTCATTACCTAACCGTTCCAGTCTCAATAAGTTCAAGTAGCTTCAGGACAAAATCAATAAAAACATTATTGGAATCAAGTAAACAGTAATTGACTTTATATTCTAAAACTTGGCAAAGCATGTCTAAGATTGCTGATTGAACTTTGGAATTAGATTTTGTAAATAGCTGCAAGGATAAATATATATTTTTTTTTTTTGTTTATTTATTTTTCTATCTCGTTCGTTTAATATACTTATAATGAGATAATTTAAAGAATAATGCTTTTGATGGCATGCAAATTAGTATGTAACGGCTGGTTGGTGAATACGATGATGCGTCTGATATATTTTGGTATTTACCAAATATTAATTTATAAAATGTTATATAAAATGGTTAAAATTAAAAAAAAAAAAAAAAAAAAATGTTATCACGAAAACTAAATGTGGTAAGTATATCGTGTTGAATTTAAATTGATCTTTTCCCATTTTTCCAAATAAAAGAGTAGCAAATTATTTTATAAATTCAGCAAAATAAACAATAAAAATAAGAGAATATATGTTACGTCATCGATTTCAATATAACTTAAAAATAATATCTCTCGTTAAAATATTGAAATACTATTTGGTTTCTCATTGTGGGAAAGAAATAAACAAATAACAAAAAAAATCTAAAAAAAAAAAATATATAAATAGAAAAATTTAATTAAAACTCACCTTCAAACACTGAATAACAATCGGCTCAAAAAGTTTAATATTGTTACCAATGTGAAAATTTCTATTATCATTTGCTGCTGCTATTGTCACCATACCCACTAATTTTAAAGATGTCGATGGTGGGAGAGCTATCATGTCAGCTGTTACCGCTCCCGACGATGCCCCTTTATAATTTTTAAACTCTTTTATAAAATCAAAAACTTCACCAACATTTTCAACATCGTTATTATCAAATTGATTTTCAATTAAATATTCATATTGGCTGGTTCTGCTTATAAAATTCATCAAAAACATATACTTTAACAGATGCTTTATGCATATAATACATTTTGTTGGCATAAAATTAATTAACGTTGCTAAGTATATTAGAAGTTCTTCAATTAATTTAAATGAATCTGTAATCTGTTGGGGTAATTGAATTTCTAATAATACGGCCAATGATTGTAGACATATTTTTAAGAGTGCTAACATTTTTGAACCAGACTCTTTTGTTATTGTGATCTGAATGAAATATCAAAAGAAAAAAGAAAAATGAAAGAAATTATTATTATTCTTCTGAATCGTTTTTTTTTTGTACGCTAAACTAACGGAGAGAAAAGTATCTGAAACTCGAAATACAAAATTTAAATTTATTATACGATATTTTAATCGAGTTTTATATACAGTCGCCTTAACTTCAAAAAGAGATACTACAATCTTGTTTTCCATGCAAAAAACCACCGAAACAACAATATCATTAAGGTCGTTTACTGCGTACATAACTCTTTTTAAAGTAAAGCCGACGATATACAATTATAATTTAGGAGAATCTCATTCAATTTATTTTATTTCCTCTCATTCATTATCATTTAGTTTAGTTCAAGACTATACCGATATGGGTGGATCTGGATATATCAAAATAGTTTGTGTCTGCGAAATAAAAATGAGAATTACATATAAATCCATTGTAAATAAATCTATGATGCAATATTAGTCACGAAATGATTACATCCAAGTGAAGTGATGTCAGTAGACGGTTTATCTTAAAAAGAAATATAAGTAAGATCCCTCCAGACGTAATAAAGGTATAAAAATTCAATAACATATAGAATCAAAAACATGCCAATTTTATTGGAGTGAAAGAAGTCGAATTTTCATGATTTAATTATTATTGCGAACATTATTGAAAATAGTTTTCTAGTATTGCAAATTTGAAAGGTTAAAAGTTTTAACGGAGACCCATATTGACTATATATACAATATCAAAAGAAACCCATACATTATATAACTCATATTTATATATTATATAATATGTATTAGGGAAACTCCTATTCAGAAATTTTATCAATCTTATACTATATTTTCTAAAAGTACATTTTTAATAAGTTATTATAAAAAACTTTTATGAGCAGCGAATAAAAATATAGCTATACTAAACTAAGTTGCTTAATATATATGGAAATTGACTATTTTTCACAAAAGTCGTGGTACCACTATCTAAAAGTTGATTGATTTGTCTTATATTTTAGATTTATCTTAATTAATGAAAAAGAAACAATATTTTCACAACCCGTCGATGGTTTTTTGAAACACCCTAATATATATTTATATATATAATAAAAAGAATTTTTAACATTCATATTACTTATAATGAAATTGAGGACAGGAACAGTATACTTTTTCTCTCCAAGAAAATATTTTTTTTTTTCTTTTTCTAACTAAAATTTACAAAACGGATGTTGGAATTTAAGTATGGATTTTAAGTAAGCAGGTAAAACTAACCTTGTATCCATCAAAGGAAACCTTTAACAATTTATAAATTTTCAAATAAAAATAATCATTTCCAAAATAACCAAAACTATTTAACATATTCAGTTCTTTTGATCCGATAAATATATCCGTTTTTTGTCCTTTGGGTATAAACAGTGGCCGTTGATTTGTGAATACGTGATGGAAGACATTTAACATTTTCACAATGTGACTCAATAGTGTTTTAATGTATTTATTTGATTTCAATTCAGCAACAGCTTTTCCTGTATGTTCATTGGGAATTTCATATATTATTTTATGTGCTTACAATTTTATTATAGCTTAAATATAGAAAATAAATTTGTATAACATAAGAACGAATAACGTTAAATGTGTATAGATTGCACAAAAGCCATAGAAACACAGCAACAAAACACAAAATTGAATTATTCAATGTCTAACCACTTGTGAATATTACACAAATAGTTGCGACAAGGAACATTTATTCATTTAATATTTTGTGTCTATGCTATGTGCAGGACCTAATATTGATGTCTCAATTCAATTGACTGTATTGTACATTGTACATATTAGGGATGGCAAAACATTTATAAGATATTTATTAGACTAAACGAGCATTTATTTATTGATTTGATAAAATAAATACGATAACATTAGAAAAGCTAATTATATTTTATAAAACAAAAAAAAATTCAAAAAGAAAAAATTTTTTTTGTTGAGAAATAGATATTTACTCATAAGTTTTGAAATTAAACTAATCTAAAAAATAAAAATTTACGTTTTTTGTTGTAGATGATCAAAAACCTTAAAAGATTTTTACTTCATTTAAAAAAAAAAATGTTTGAAAAAAATCAAGTAAGTATTGCTGGTTTTGTAAATTCTTTTTTTTTTTTTGCTTTTGTTTACGAAAAATTAAATCGTGTACCAATCCATTGGCAGCTTGTTTTTTTTTTAATTTTAAAACTTTTCAAAATTAAAGCAAATTATTTAATTACTATATTTAACGTATTTAAGGTAAATTGCATCAATATTTTTGGAATCAATTGGTTTAGTTAATAACTTACAGGAAAAATAAATGATTTCAATCGATTATCTTACAAAATAATATTGTCATCCCGTTATGCTTACACACTTACACAGTCTCATAATTTATATATTTTAATAATATGCAAAATTTTAACAAAATAAATATACGAAACATATTTATATATTTACCCGCAAGTAAATGTGTACAAATGTCAATTAAATCACATTGACATACCAAATCTGTACCAGTTGTATAGTTTTGATTGATAAATGTTACACAAATTTCTAATAAATTAAATTCATTCCATACGGCATTATAGTGTATTGGACTGTAACATTTGATTAGTTCCAATATTGCCTTGATTATGCCAAACTATATGCAGGTAAAATAAAATTATATAACTGATGAACGTAAATGCATTATAAAATTAATTAAAATATGAATATTTTATTTACATAAAATATGTTTTGAAAAAAAAAAAAAATTAAATTAAATAAAAATATATAAGGAATTGAACAAACGGAAGTGTTTAAAATGTTTCCTTTATTTAATTCAAATTATTTAGTTTTTACTCTCTAGAAATGTATGCAGAATGTCATCAAATACAGTACGTGCCAAAATTAAGTGCATCGAAGTTGTTTGTTTTGATCTGATCTCTACAACTTTGCTACGTTAAAACATTAAAAAATTTGAGGTATTTCGTTTTTTTACGGAATTTGCTTAACTTCTTAACGCTGCGTTGGAATATTTATGTTGAATTTAGTTTGCTGTATAGTATAATCGTATTAATTTAAATTTCTTTCAGTATTTCAGCATAGAGAAAATATTTGATGCGTTGGGATACGTTACTATCTTCAACAAATTTGTTCGTAAGTAAAGGTATATAAACTGTACAAGTTTACAACATTGTTAAAGATCACAACACGATCCGACGCAACGGTAAATTTTTATTTCTTCAAGACAATTTTGCACTTAATTTTTGGCACGTACTGTAATAAAATGTATAAATAGTTTTTAATTTATTTATTTTTTTTCTATAAGCTTATATTTATATAGATAATAATTATATATATTTTTCTTTATTTGCTTAAATGTTTTTCTTTCAAGTCGTGTATTTTATCGCCGAGGAGCAAAAGTTAAATAAAAATAAAGAAAACGGAAGAAGATAAGGATGTTTTCAAGAATACTTTTTAACGACAAAAAAAAATTGTTTTTTTTAACATAAATATATTTTGACGATGAAAATAATATGACAACAAGTTAAGGATGTTTCAAAGTACGAAATGATTTCGTTTTTTTTCTCTTTTCTCTTTTTTTTGGAAAACATTCAGTCAAGAATGTTTATTGAACTTTCAAAATACATGTTGGTATAACAAAAATTATTCAAGCTTTTATAAAAAATGCCAAAATAGTAGAATATGTATATGTATTTGCGATTTTATTCTACTGATTTTATACTTGTTGCAATGCATTGATCTAATATTGTCAATTAGTTAATTATAAGTTTATTTGATAAAAGTATATTTTCAAATCAAATGCATGGTAATGAGAAACTTACTGATGAACAAATTAAACAGACTCATTACTAAATTAAAAACATAAATAAATCAAATAAAACCGGTAAGTTTTTCGCTATTTGGTTAAAAATTAACTTTTTAAGCAATGGTTAGATAGATACAAAAAAAAATGTATATTACTCACTTGTTGATCTTTATCATCCAATACCAGTAACATATTGGTAAGGTTATAAAGAACCTTACCTAAAACTTTTTCTAATTCTAGCTTTAAACTGTTGCTACCAGAATTATTGACATTCGTTGATATTTTTAAATTGGAAAGTGGTATCGGCAATTCCTTAAATACTTTTTCGTTTACAAACTCTTTGAGTATAAAGCTATGTGCATTCACTCGACTAATCTCATTGATATTCATCGTTGTCATTGTCATGGAAGCCGTTCGTCTTTTAATATATTGACACAATGCGATGGCTGCATTATTTCTTATACGAAAATCATTTTCTTTTAACATTTCGTAGATGTGAAATAAAAATTGATTCTGTTAGAAAATTAGATAAATGGAAAATAAATTAGAATGTAATTTTCCTTTTATTTTTATATTTATTTTTTAATAGATTAAGTATGGTATTATATTTTATATGGTTCATTAAATTAAATATAGTTGAGTTGTGGCGATGTAAAAATTATTTTAAAACTCAACAGTAACTACATCATCAGGAATCAAAGCTCGTTAATTACATTTTTCATTCCTTAAAATGTTCTGAACGTATTTCTGCATATTTTCATGAAGACAAATGTGGAAAATATTTGCTGGATCTGTGATTTAAAATGAAAAGATAAACATGATTTTCATATTAGAAAATGGAAGTTTTGATACAAAACGAAATATAATTAGTGATATTTTGACGTATTTCTTTGTTTTTTCAATAACATTAAAACTATTTCAAAATTCTAGCTATTAAAAGTCTTAAGTTTTCCTCCATTTACTATCAAAACTTTCCTTTTTTTCTACGGTATCAACATTCCACAATTCGATTTTCAATGTTCTCAAAATGTACAATAAATCATGTAGTTATGGTGAATACAATGTGAACAATATCTCAGATAAAATATATTGCTCATGAACAATCATAAGTGATGCCAGTTTTTTGCGGTTTCAAGACAAATCTTTAAAAGTGTAATTAGCGAATTTTGATTCCTGACGACTCATATATGATCAATAAAAATGTAAAATCATAAGAACTCGATAAGCGATTCAATACTAATTCATATACATTTTTTATTTTCTATAAGTCGGATTTTTACATTCGTTCACCCACACATATTGAACCATTTCCATATTTAATAGCTAAAACATACCTCATATAGATGCCCCAGGTCACATCCATAAATCATGTTTATTATTTGAAAATCTAGTTTTGATATTAAATCACAATATTTACATTGTACAACCCAATATTTGTTTTCGAAAACCAGTTGTAATTCATCAATTATATTTTCTATTGTTATTGTAGGATTTTGATTACTACAATAACAACCATCACCACTACCAATAGGTACCAACAATATGTTACTGTTATTTAGTTGTAAGTTGGATAAAACTAATGATTTTTCATTCCGTACAATCTCATCGCCCGCAACGATAACTTCACATTTATGTTGCTTATTTTTATGGTTACTATGTTTTTTAACAACAATATCTGAATCTATTGCTTTCTGTGATAGTATTCTATGTTTTAACAATAGCGGCAATATATTTCCAATAGATGTAAGCGATTGTTTTACAACTATGTGTATCTCATCAGAAAGTCCCTAAATGCACAGGTAGATAGAATTTTATATGTATGTATTAATAATTTTTAAACTTTATTTGATTTTCATGAAAATTCTTTGGGCTAGTAATACAAAAATAAACATATAAATACGAATTATGACTCATTGTATGAAATTTAATATAATTTTTGAATGTTTGTAATGTTATTTTAACAAACATTATATCTACATCTACAATATACATAAAAGTTGTTATTGTGACGAAAATTCGTTGAAAATCAGTGTATATATGCTTATGCATAATTAAATTAATAAGTAAAATGTTCATAGAAATAAATCTAATATAAAACATCCCAAATAATTTTAATAAGAATACAACGAATTTGAATTGAAATGTATTGATAACAATATTTTGTCAGTTGTTTAATTTAATGGGATAAATTACATTTAAAAAATTTGCTCATCGAACAACTCGTATAGACAATTACACAACTTTACAATTTAGAAAAAAGTATAATTAAATATCTACTCACTTTTAATAATAATCGTAACATCAAGTTAATATTAAGAAATTTGTATAACTTTTTGTCATCATTTACACGGTTTTCAAGAAAAATCGAAAAGCTACTGTATTCTATTAATACAGCTGCAATGAAATTTCCAACAATTATTTGTGTATTTCCACGTAAAATAGGATCACCGTGATTATGAAACAATAATATATCTTCAATATATTGTTTTGCCAATAATTTACTATTACCAATACTATCATTAATGTTACATTCACTGTTTGATGTTAATTTAATTGATACAATTTCTCCCGTCTCCAAGTTATTTCGCTTAATTTTTTGATTTTGATCTTGAATGTATGAACACGTTGGCATATTTGTTGTATCAAACATGGAATATGTTCGATCTGATTTTACAATATCAGATTTTGATAATAAATCGGTTAATTCTGTATTTAATTTACGGCTACGCTTATCAATAATATCATGATCTGATTTTTTTAATTGAGATAAAAGAATATTATCAGCACTTTTACTTAGTGGTGATATAAAATCAAAATATTTATTTGACAATGCGTTACTTTCGCCAAAATGATTATCTTTCATAACTAACATATTTTCAATATCATTATTGGCATCAGTTCTATGAAATGATTCTTGTGGTATATCATCATTTAGCTGTGCTGACGCTAATTCAATCACTTCAGAAGAGTCGCCTTCACTGTTTTCGTGTTCTTCGGAATTATTTTCAACATCAAATTCTTGTGAATGATTATTTTCGCTTTTCTCTAAGCACAATAATAAAGTATCCGGACTAAATTCAATACAATTGGCTAACACTAACAGTGATAAATTTTTTATTGAAACTCTTACACTTGTATCGGAAATTAATTTATTGGGAACTCCAGATAGTAGAAATTTTGACGATACCAATCGAGCGGTATAATGTACTAATGATTGTTCAGATATATGTCCGATAAAAATATCGGTTCGTGGAATTATTTTCAAATTAGAATCTGAGACAAAAGTATTTGATACGCTCATTTCTGGTGCAATACTGCTTTCATGCAACAAATCCTGTTCTGTTTTAATAATATCTATATCCGGATCTGATAACAGTTCAATTTCTGGTAATGAATCATCAACCTTATTGACTATATCAAACGTTCCAAATGAAGAGGATATATGGCTGTTTAACGATAATTGACTGCCTAACGATATCAATGATAAATTATCACTTTCTGGATATTTTTCAATGTTCTGTTCTTCGTTGCGTATAGATTTTGGTGTTGTCGGCGTTGAACCCGATTTATGTTGTGATGAAGCAACGCGAAAAAATTTTGAAACAGATTCTGAAATTAAAATGCATAAATTTTAAAACTTTTTGGAAAGTGAAAACAATTAAATACGAATAAACTGAAACTAAATATAGTAGCAACACAGAACACATACAGGTGCACTACTCCACCCTCAATTCTTTGAACGCAATATAAATTATTTAGAAGTTTTCTTAACTGATTTTAAAGTAGAGCTAATGGCAAAAAAATATGTGGTTTACCTTGGCGAATTTTAATTCATAAATATTTAGATAAATATTAAATCCATTTCCAACATAGCTAGTGCTCAAAATATATACATGTTTTCTTTTATGCATCGAAAAAACCTTGCATCAGAAATTTTCATGATTTTGTTTTTAAATAAAGAAAGAAGACAAAAAATGATGCTAGAGAACGGACAATGTTTTTGCTTTGCAATAAATTTTCCATTAAATTGGATACGTAACATCTCAAAGAGCATCAATTTGATTATTTAGATATTTAATAATTCTAATTATTCATAAATTGAAACTGAAAGCAAGTTCAAAAATACTATATTTCATTTAGTTTAAATATTTACATTGATCCAAGCATAATTGCGTAATATATAAAATTTAAATATTTGGTTGTTAAAATGAAAATTAAAAATGAAAAAATGCAACTCTTGGAATATTCAGAGAAATAAATATGAATTAAAAGCTATGAAATAGTTTTAATTGAAATAAAATTCTATCAACAAGAACAACATTTTGCAATTAATATTTTTTTTCGTTTTTTCTTTTTTCTTTTTTTTTTTTTCTGTTTACTCTCTATGTTGCACTTGCAAAAATGAATAGATTTTTTTTCTTCTTTTTTTATGTTTACGTATTTCTAAGAATAATTAAAGC
>JAABKK020025945.1:0-16891 GCA_011634745.2 Catotricha subobsoleta | reverse complement strand
CATTGCATACTACTTATGGTGAAAATTTCAGCTTGTTATCTGAAAATTCCACCTAGAAACAATTAGTGACTACACTAAATAGCAATACCCAATAGGCCAATACCCATAATAATAAGCATGACGTTGCAACATATCAATACCAATACTGATAATTTGAACGGCATATGTGTAAGTGTACATTTTCTACTGCTTGCTATCTATATTGACGTTCCCGATGCTGTTTTTGTTTCTTTGCTAAAGTGTGCGAGCAAACTAGAGTAGAAGTTTGTAAAACGTATTGGGTATTGCAATACCTCTACTGCACACTTCAGCAAATAAACATAAACAGCACAGCTGTAACTGTAAGGATACAAAATATATACCAAATATATTCAAAACCACACACTGACATAACGAACTGTCCGTTGTGGTGGTGAGTTTGAAAACATATTAATAATCTGTCAAATTTTCTACATAACATTTCTTTAAAAAAATAACTAAATTAGACTTTATGAAGATATTTGTATTACTAAACCAATAACCAAAAATATCTATTGAAAATATACTTACTAGTTTAAAGTATATTTGTAAACCGAAATGAATACGGAAACGGGCGGTGAAAATACATCATTTGAAACAGCCACAGTTAGTGATGATTCATATAAATATAAGGATAAGGATAATTCATTAAATGCCGATGACGAAGAAAAATATCTTGCAAATTGTGGCACCTCAAAATATTATGAAGACCAGAAAGATTTAAAACAGGAAAAAGAAGAAATTGCGAAGGCTGTTCTAAATCATGAAATAACACCAGGTCGTGCCAAATTACAACTTTGGTTATATCGTACATTACGCATTGTTATGACTGATGGTCGAATTTTAATTGGTGTTTTTCTATGTACCGATTCTGATGCAAATGTTATTTTAGGTGTGTGCTCTGAATACACAAAGAATGGTGGCGATGAACGAATGTTGGGATTGGTAATGGTTCCAGGTCAGATAAGTTTTTAAAGTGTTGCATTGCATTCAATTTATGTGCTAATAAAATTCAAATTTAATTCTATTTCAGGGCGACACATTGTTTCAATGGAATTGGATAGTCGATGCATATCTGAAAATTTTGCTACCACTTAATCACGATATTAAGGCCTATCCGAATGCGGTATTTTTAATTTTTGTGCAGTTATTAGAATGCGTTCACATGGGCTACGTCCAAAATGGGCAATTCTCAATTCTAAACGCATGCAGAATTGATTCGTGAGATATTTAGAAATAAGCATCTTGTTCGAAAGGTCAAAAATGTAAATAAGTAAATGAATGCGAAAAAAATTGTGCAGCACCAAATTATCTACATTACATTGTAATAATATTATTTTAATTTAAAATTAGATATAATTTAAATTTATCAACTTTTAAGTTTATTGAAATGTTCTAATTAGGTTGTCGTTATAATCGTTAAATCCATCGTACATAATTTTAATAATATAAGATTTGAAAAATTGCACTTAATCGAACATTATAGTTTTGAATTGTTCATTTAAATTGCGTATTTCGGACATATCAAAATGAACATTTGTTTAATAGATCATTGTGAAACAAACTTTTATAGATGGCCTTTCAGGTTTAACTGTAAAAAAAACTATCAAAAACTGCTATTAACAGGAAAATACCACATTTAAATAGCATCGACTGACAGTCAAACCTAAAACTTTTCGTGCTGCCACCACAAGCTTGAACTAAAATATATAAACAAAATTTATACAATAAGTAATTTTAATTAATTTTATTTTATACTTTGTAAAAATGTATACACAAAATGAATTTGATTTTGAATAAAAATAGAAATTAAAACAAATCGTTGAATACTAATAATCTATTTTAGTGTTACTAGTGTGGCCCATTTAATTCTATAATTACAATAGACTAAGTACTAAAGTGAACCGCGGATTTTTTTTGAACTCTTGTCTGACAAAAAAAAAATCTTCTTCTTTTTCGTTTTTGTTTAAATAATTAGGTTGATTTTTGCTTCAAAAATATGGTTTATTGTGAACCAGTGCCTGTTTTAGATGGGCAGCTAGCCAAAAATGAGCAGTTCCAAAAGTGATTTAGGCAGTTCCAAAAGAGAATTTGTGCAGTTCCGTCCAATTAGGTATAGTTCCAAAAGCCAAAATGCAGTTCTACATGTAGGCAGTTCCAAAAATTAGTGAAAAATAACAACCCTTGGGTGTTTTTGCAACCGTCGATGGTATTGTTTTTTTGGAAAATAGTATCTTTTTTCACTTTCTCAAAAGTCAGCTAAGGGTAAGCCTTTTTTCTTTTGAGGAGATTTTGCAATCGTCTCGATGGTATTTTAGTGTTCGGGTCTTTCGACTAGTGCAGTTCCAAATTTTCCTTAAACCAGGCTCTGTTGTGAACTGTTCTATGGGCAGCTCAAACTACGGTGTCGGCGCTAAGCGGTCGTTCGTGAACTATGTCATTGATATGATAAATGAATGAAGAAAAAAAATTGGCGACGGAGAAAAACAAAAATACACTGCTATGGACATGACAATTGAAGTTGTTGCGCAAGGGGTTGGCCCGCCCAATAGGAAATTTAAATTTTTATTAAATTGTGCATTTTCCTAAAATTGTTACCAAATAAAATATATACCTACGCTTTAATCAATAAATAAATCTGCATCTGGGAAAAATTCATCAAATTTTTCTTGCAAAACAAACCAAAGCGCATAATAAAACATTTAATTGCCCTTTGAGTAAAAAAGTCATGCACTTTAATCAGAACTCTGTATGGTATACTTACCAAACAAAAAACGGTCTAAAAATATACCAAAAAAAAACACGATAAAAAAATATACCAAGAAAAAACACAGTACAAAAATATACTAGATAAAAAACGATAGAAAAGTATATTATATCAACATAATTGGCCAAAAATCCGATTTTATTTCAAAAAAAGATTATTATTGATAAAATAATTTCATAACTATCTAATTCCTGATTTTCTAACCAATTTTAGTGATTGCATGTATATTTTATACCTTTTATTTTCTGGGTATATATGTTTATACCACTTCTTTTTTCTGGTAGTTTGGTATACCATGCAGACTTCTCTGACTTTAGTTTTACACATAAATGAAAAGCGCTTAATAACGCATTTTAACTTCTACCTTCGGATCATTTCATTTTGCTGGTGACTGAAATAAATTAGATTTTTTTATAATTTTCATTAAAATCATGAATTTTCTGAAAATTAAAAATATCTTCCACGCAGCTAACTTTTTGTACATGTAATGAAAAATATCTTCCTCTTCATCGACGCTGACATTTTCAGTGGGATAGCATACAATTTTACACATATTGCCATAAACATAAATAATAAAACGTATACACACACATTCCATTTTTAGTGTTGACATTTCAAGGTATGTTCAGATGTGCTTCATTTGTAAAATTTACTGGAAAATAATGGCGAGTTCTAAGTTAAGCATTTTATCGGACCGATTCGTATAGATTATTTTTTCTTTACGTTTTCACTTTAAAATAATAACTAATTATTTCCTACCAGAAAAGAATCCAAATACGATCAATACTTCAGAAATCATTTACAAAATTGAGTTATACAATTATACATATGAATTCCTAATTGTGAATTTTTCTCCAAAAACAATCGTATTTAATCGAATGTTCAAAATTTATATTGAGTCCTTATGGCTAAAACATACCTACGCGAATTTCGTCAAGCGGCGCGAATTATTTTGTATGGAGAAATCGCGCTGCTTTAGAAATTCGCGTAAAAAGTAAAACATACATACGCGAATTTGCTATGCGGCGCGATTTTTTGTTGCGGTTGAAGCCTCTGCATGGATGCTGTAGGTCAGCTAATATAAAAAAAAGTTGTGGAGATCGAGTTTTCCACATTTTTGTTTATATGAATCTCACCTACAGCATTTATGCGGAGGTTTCAACCGCGAAATGAGACTATTAGAATCAAAAACCGTTTATTCCATTTGCGCTGGCAGGCGATTTTGATCCTAATTGTATTGAGCGATATGGTACAAAATCGCTTGTCAACTCAAATGTAATAAACGGTTTTTGGTTCTACCAGTCTCAAATGATCTATGTAAGAAATCGCGCCTTATAGCGAATATGCGTATGTATGTTTTACCCTTAAGGATGTTTTAGTCTTTAAACCGGCATTATATTCGTAGACTTTTTGATTGCGTTCACCTCTACCAAAAAGTCTCCCCAAATTGTTGCATTCGTTCCATCATTCAACGAATATAATGACGGCTTAAGCCTGGTTTCCTGTTCGCGTGAAATAAAATTTTCGGGTAGCGAAATTTTCACTAGCGAAACCTTAAGTGAAATAAAAATATGCAGAATATAAAAATGTTCCCTCGTGAAATAAGTTTCCTGTTCAGCTGTGAAATGAAATTTTAAAAAAATATATAGAAATGTCAAATATTTCACGCGTAGCTAGTGAAAAGATAGGACCGAGTCATTGTTGCCGTGAAATCGGTAGTGAAAAAAATATGGAGACTGGAAAAAAAACTTCGCTAGGTCATTTTTGTATGTAAAATTTCATTTCACGCGAACAGGAAACCGGCCTTTAAGACCATTAGAAAACGTATTTTGTGTAAAACTTGCTAAAATAAATAATTGTATGTTTTTTCAATATTCGTCTATGTCCTCAAATTTAGAGCATTGAAAAATTGGCTATAAAATTGGTTTTTAGGATCGGTGTAGTCACGTAAGACAATGAGATGCTTGTATTTTAATGCTATCATTTTTACAACGTTATTTATTCAATGTTATATAATTCGATACCTAAAAAGTTATCACCACATATTTGATTGCTTTGAAATTCACCATAAATTTATTTTCATATAAATTAAAATTGCACACATACCTATGCACAAAACCTTCAGCGATTTATTTTGTAAGAATGTGTGTTAAAAAAAAGTGGTGGAACTCAAAATTAAATATTGCTTATTTATAAAAAGAAAACGAAAAGTTGGTATGGTATGGAGTATGGTGTTCCTTGTCCCTGTCTGGTTAAATTTGATATTCTACAATCATACATATACTTACATGAAAATACAAAAATAATATTTACAATGGAGAATGGAGGGCATCATCGTTTCAATTGACGGTCGTGCAACAAAATTTTCAATACTATTCGCATGACGACACATATTAAAATAAATGCAACCAAAACGACGACGAAAAAAGAAAAGAAAAAACACAGTGGCGAGGCTTAATTAAAAAACTGAATTCAAAATTACAATCAAATAAGTAATAATACTAAAAAAAAATTAAAAAAAATTGTGTGTGCGTGATTTTTGATTAGGGTTTGTTGTGAAAGTTTTTCATTTTTAATATTTAAGAAGTGTATAATCAGCCACCCAGAAAGAAAGACAACAAAAATTATATTTTAAAAACAAAAATGAAAATGTGTTGTTTGTGATATATTCCCGTTTATGTGACGGGATGAACTAAGCAAAAAAAAAAAAATAATATATATAAGTATTAATAAGCAAAACGTAATATAGTCTCTTAGTACATACTTATAAAAAAATATTACCATTAATTTATTAAATGAATTTAAAGAATGAAAATGAATTAAGTTCAATCATTTGGATACAGACAAAATTGCACGACACTTTTATGCTGAGATTTTGTGATCGGTGCCTGTGTACAAATTATTATTAATACTTATTTAATTTATTCTATTAATATACAAGTGATAATAATGACGTTTGAATGAAAAGAGAATAAAAGAAAAAAATGATCTAAGAAAAATATCATATTCTCTTGAATTAATCGACATAAACAAAATTTAAAAAATTTTTAGTTGGTACTAAATAAATTTGTGTGTTAAGGTAACAAATAATAATAATAAGTAATAATAATAAAAAATAGAAAAGAGTTATAATTATTTGAAGGCAAACATTTCAAGCAATCTTATTTTTATTTACTTATTTATTTATTTAGTTTTGTGTGTGTGTGTGTGTGTGTGTGTTGCTTGTTTTTCGTGTCTAATGCCATTTCTATAACTATAATAAAATAAAAGTAAAACATTCTACCTGAATTTATTGCAAATTCATTTTTGACCGCGATCTGAAATTTTTAAAAAAAAATCTTCTAAACGAATAATCGGGTAAGTTAAATGTAGCAAAAAATGAAATACAAAAAATAAAAAATAAAAAAATGATCAGATTTTTTCTTGGAATATTATTTCTTTTAATCTGTGAATATTATTTAAATTGGTTTTTCCATATACTAACAACATTCCTGTTTATGTTTGGATACCGAAATAAAATTTTATTCTTAATTCACATCATGGCGTTTGTTATATAATTAATCTGAAGGTATTATAAGTTTCATATTAAGTTGATAACAACATATATACGTTTTTATAGTTAGATAAAATTGATTTAACAAACTGGCCGCAAAATTGCAATGTTACCTGAAGACGAAACAAACAAACAAACAAAATTAAAAATGAAGCCTCTCCTTTTATTGAAGAATGATACATTTAATCAACGTGTGTATACATGTACAATTTTAATATATATATATATGTTTGACCAGATTCGCAATGCATTTTGTGGTTGCAATTAATTTTATGCTGTCATTTTAATAACAATTATTGGAATTATGCCAACCGATATAACTAAAAATTTAAAACTGCAATTACTCATATTCTTCTACGGTGACGTCAAATTTATTAGAAAAAATATTATACATATTTGATTTCAAATGAATAAAAAGAAACGAGAAACTGCTTTATTCAGAAGCGAAGCAGAAATTTATAACAAACTATTTGACTATATTTTGAAATAATCGAATAGATAAGTTTGACTTTCATTACAGCATAGAAATTAGTGGCCAGGTGGTTGGATATTTTCAATTTTATCAGGAAAATAAGCTGAAAGCTTTACAGTAGACTTCAAAAATTGGATGGTATACTTTTTATATATGTACCAAGCCAATGCAAGAAAGACCATACAAACATTGAATGAGTAAAGAGTTTTTTTTTATCTTGTATACCATTCAATTTTTAAGTCCTATACTTATATACATCAATAATTTCACATTCAATAATTTATCAGCTTAGAGTTATATTATTGTCTAATGAAAGTAGATTTTTCATTAACCACACACGGCATTAACAAAATGAAAGGTTCCAGGAGAGCAAAAAAAAAAGTAGTAATCATAATTTTCGTTGTGATCATTACTTGTGGTAAACCGTAGATGTGCTTAAAAATTTACGGTTCATTAGTAATCATTCATAATTGTGTACAATAATAAACATTCAAACAAACAACCAAACAAACAAAAAACCAATTAAATTAAATTTTATTAGAAGATATACAAAGAAAAAAAAAATCGAAAACAAAACAATTGGGTCATTCATTCGGTATCATCCATTCATAAATTTCTGTTTGGTAAAAAATCATCACACATAAATGCCTACATAATATAATAATAATATTATTAACTTAATCTACCAATGAATGAATAGATTACTGTTGCACATTAAATAAATATTATTTGACATAAACGTTAAAGAAATAGAAAAATAAAAAATAAAATAAGAAAAAGAAGAAGAGAAAAATAACGTGTTATATTCTTTTCTTTAATGGATTATTGAATAAAGTTATGTGCTTGATATAAGATGATCGCTATGCACGCACCCATAATATTCCATTCCATTTCTACAATATGTAATTCGATAAAAATACCGAAGTCCATTAGAATTTATAATATTTATGTGCTCTGCTCTTCTATAAAAATGTAGATTGTAATCATTTTAGATGATTTTAATAAACTACTAGCAATTTTTTTATTTTAAATTTTCTTTTATTTATAGTGTAGTTAGTCACTGATTGTAAAAAAAAATGAACCCAGGTGGAATTTTCACCATAAGTAGTATTTAATGAGTAGAAGGACATACTCAAAATCCGAAAAAATCCGAGTGGAGCTTTAGCGGCCATCTTGGAAAATGCCTTTTTCAGGAAAACTTCAATATCTTTGGAACGGTGGCACCTACAGATTCCAACATATGACCATTGGAGAGACATTTAAAGGAAGGAATCTAAAAATGATATTCGCGAAACTCTCAATAATTCCACTGATGGTGTTCCGGTAAAAATACCGTTATTTAGCGTTTATTACCGTTTTTACTGGATACTGGATCACCATCAGCGAAATTATTGAGTTTTCGGGAATATCATTTTTAGATTCCTTCACCCCGATTTCCTATATATCGGCTTCATCAGTTTCTCGCTATTTGGAATAATTTTTTTGAGATATTTGACTTTCCTCTTGACCTGCTAAACCTCTAAGTATCTGGTATATAGATAAAAATCGTATTTTTTAATTTAAAAAAATACAGACTATGTATTACCATTTTGTTGTATAAAAAACACTATCCGAACTAAAATTTTGTGTAGAATCGATTAAAAATAAGTTGTATTGGGCGAAAATGAGAGGAAGCCCTTGAAAATTGAGGAAAATTTTCAATTCTGACGCCATTTTGACCTATTTGGAGGCGGAATTTCAAGAAACTTTGCTCCACATGTCATTAGGCAATTTAAATGTCTCTCCAATGGTCGTATGTTGGAGTCTGTATGTACCACTGTTCCAAAGATATTGAAGTTTTCCTGAAAAAGGGATTTTCCAAGATGGCCGCTAAAGCTCCTATCGGATTTTTTCGGATTTTGAGTATGTCGTTCTACTCATTGAATACTACTTTTGGTGAAAATGTCAGCTTGTTATATGAAAATTCCACCTAGAAACAATTAGTGACTACACTATTAATCGTTTGTAAGTTTTTTTTTTTTTTTTTTCTTTACTTATTACTTTTAATTACTTTACGCAGATAAGTTATTTAGCTAGTCAGTTTAATTAGTGTCGGTACAATCCCAATATTTAAACATAACAGCATAAGACTTATTTATATGCGAATATATTTTAAAATGCAATTCAATTTTATATATATATATATATTTTTTTTATTACGTTGACCGTTAATTTACAATTTACTTAATATTATACTTGTATAATTAACTGTTATTATATCATTTTCGTATTTTTGTGTCACAGTAAAATCCATAAGACATCCACAACATCCAATAATTGTATGCAGCGATGAACATTAAGTATATAATTTATATTTGATAAACTTAATGTTTTCCGATGGTCTTGTTATTAGTTTATTATAAATTAATTTATAAATCGATTATTTATCGTCATAAAAACGATATAAAGATATGGACTACTTAATAAATAATGAAATTCTTTAAACATAATAATTATGTTGAGTGTAAATATGTTTAATATCGTTAACCTCTATGCATTTAATGATGGGAGGAGATATATGAAAGCGATGTAACGCATATAATATACCCACGCCAAAAGCATAATGGTTTAATGTTCGTTGCTGACAGTTTCTTAGGCATTATTTCAAAAAAAAAAAAAAATGTGCACAGTAGATGGGCACTCTGGCATTTTGAAGTTTGCGGAGAAACGTCGTTTAAAGTGCATCGCGTTTAGTTTAAAATAAATATCATAAATAGAGCCTTAGCCACCTTTAATATATACAAGTATGTATTATATTCTTGAATGAAACGAGTAGAATGATTCCTGGGATCAAAGCAATAAAAAAAAAATATGTTATTTCGTTCAATCGCAATAATATGAACACAATCCAAATGCACCACTGAATATTTTGTTTTTTGTTTTTTTTTTTTTTATTTCAGAACCCATATTAATTAAATACATTCTTCTATTAATTTCTGGCATTTACAAATCACAACTTACAATATATTTAACTGAAAATAGATAATAATCACTTAAATACGTTTTCATGCATCCTGTATCAATAATGGTGTTGCTTCAGTTGGTGATGGTCCAGTAAATGGTTTTCTAACTCCTAAAATTTGATTTATATTTGTAGATGAACTAGTGTCCATTGCATGACTGTGTTGATGAATACGATGTTGCTGTTGTTGTCGTCGATGTCGCCGTTGATTATTATATTGCTTGTGCTGTAGAATAGCGCCAATTATTGATAATATTTTCCATATGCTAATTAATAGACATTCTGTAAATAAGTGACATATGGAAAAAAAATTATATTCAAGATGATTTTTAGGAGTAACAATATATAAAAACAAGCATATCGAATGTTTAAAAGTTTTTACAAGATCCATAGGATACATACCTTCGATTTGAAATGGTGGCGTTAAGGCTGTACGATAATCGTCCGTATCTATTGCAAACCGTATAGCATAAATACACATTATGCGAATTGGATTTTGTATGAGTATTGCAATTGCCATTGTAATTAAAAATGAGCCCCACATCGCATTTAAAATTAATTCATTCCAATACCAATCAAATAGACTTGGCATTATAAACATAATGACACCACTTGTACATATCCAATAAACCATATACATTTGTGATGTACATGTATGTAAACTTGACGATGAATAATATAATAAAAATGATGTTATAAAATAAATAACGGTTAATTGCATTGTAAATTGCAGAGCAATTTGTTTGATTGGCGTTGCCGCCATATCCATAGCAGATGTTGTTGAACAACCACCACCACAACCACAGCAAAAAAATAATATCACACTTAAAACGAATGCAAATGGACCAATTGTCATCAAATTTATTAAATGAAATGATTCCATTGAATTATTGTTCGATGTTTGATTTGATATCAATATTACATAGGTCACCGTACAAATTAACAGGCTGCATACATAAATATTACTAAATATGAATAAAATGTGACAAACATTTGGTGTATTTGGATTATTTATGAAACATTTTATTATTCCAACGATTAATAATATTGTTGCAATTACTATCCATGGTAAACTTGATTTATCTGAAAATCAAAATAAAAAAAATAAAACAAAAAATTAAATAAGTACAATAGAACGAACATTCCTAAGAATAGATTTGAAGTATTAACTGAAATGCGATTATTTATAAAAACGTACTTAAGATTTCTTATGGCTATGGGTGAAATTCATGACAAATTTAACAATTTCATTAATATAAATTTTGAACATTCTTTCAATACGATTTGCACAGATATTCATTAAATGTTTAAACAATATATATGTACTTACAAAAAACTGATTCACCATCAACGTCATTATAATCGGACCAAGAATATACGGTTGGCACATATGCTGCTGATGCTTTTGATAGTACTGTTTGAGACATGTCTCCATTAGTTTTTGGTATTGATTTTCTCGTTGAAGTCACTATTGTGACAAATATTACATTACTGCCTGGTACTGTAATGAATGTTCGACGATTAATTGGAATATGTTGAGCCTGTGCCTAAAATTATTATTATATGACATTTATTAGAAGAGTTTTCTCAATATTATAGCTTTAAATTAGTTTAACAGTTCGCACAAATAACGTAAGTGATTTTACGTAAATTAGTCACGACCAATTAACGCAAACGAATTATAAAAACTTACGCAAATCACTTAAGCCATTGGCCAACCCAAGGAACACAAAATGACCAAAGGTCGCGATGACGTCACGGTGACGTCATTTTGACGTCACTTGGTCACGAATTGGTCACTCTTTCGTCATTGTGGTACCACATTTGACCGTTTGGTCATGAATTAGCCACGAATTGGTCATATGTGGCACCACTGTGCTCCTTGGGAAACTATCTAATTATAAAGAACAGGAAATATGAATTTTATAGTCCAGCATATTAATAGAAAATCACATATTTCTTTTCTATAAAGCACAATGACAAATAATGTTCTAGAATAATGAAAGTCCATAAAACCAAATAAATGAACAAGTTTTTTTTTGTCAAATAAAGCGTATTTGATATCAATAAACAAAATTATAAAATAAATAAATATGTGTTCATTTATTCAGCTTGAGTCTATTTTTGTTATTCTAGAATATCTCGTTAGTCTTTTGCCAGATTAATCAATTCGTTTTCAAATAAAACAATCGATAGATTCCTCTGACAAATAAGTAGCATATTGTGTACAGTACATGGTATAATTACAGCAGAGATATTCATTCGTCTATTGTGTGGTAATTATTTTGTATTCCATTTCATGCGAAGTCTTCATAATCTTTTGCTAATACGTAAAAATGATTCATGAAAATTTTATAATGCTTAAGACAAACATTAATATCCGGCACGAATTGTCTCTAACCACTGCTGTAAATAATAATATTATATCTTAATCAAAAAATAATTGCAAATATAATTTACCAAACGTCCATTTTGTTGAGCACCCGAAACTGTTATCATCGATCGAATAAAATCAAAATATTCATGTGATGTTAATGATAATAATGTTGATGTTGATGGCAAATACAAATATCGACTTTCATATTGTAAATTCTTTGTTGCATTTGTATTACATGTTGTTGAATTTTTCTTTGATACAAGTTGTTGCTGGTGTGATAGTGGCGCTGCAGCTAATGGCGTATCAATTTCAACAAATCCATATTGTTGCTTTGCAATAATAACGGGTGCATCCTGTACCATTGAATATTCTAAATTACAACCACCTGGTATTGGTACATTGCTATTTCGATAATAGACAATTAATGTAATCATAACCACAATGCCATTTGTAAAATCGTCATCATCTTTATTATTATTATTTGAATTTCTATTATGTATATAAATCGTATCAACAATATTATCACTATTTTCATCATTATTATTGTAAATGATGAGTCCCAGATTTGTACCAGTTTGATAGTAATCTGGTATTAATGTACGATTATATGCCAATGTTATATTTGCCGAATGGTATGCGGTATGCACTTGAATTATGCCAAATTCTATATGTTCTCTATAGGTGGTATTCAAATTTTTTATTTCAATTGGTGTAATTGAATATGATGGTATTATTAATTCACAATCAAATATTAAATCACCGCCATTACCACCAGCATTTCCAATTCCATTTGCATATTGAAATAATTTTGAAGATGTTGCATTATTATTATTAACATTTGATGATGATGATGCTAGATCAATAATTATGTTGTTGCCTGGACACATTAACAAGGTTTTTTTTTCATTATTATTTACTGTTACTATTTATTTTTTTTAAAAAATCTGTTCTTGAAAATCACTAACCTGCATTGAGATTGACATCATTATTTCGATTGTTTGATATTGTTGATATTGCGATGGTACCATCAATAGTTATACTAAAATAAAATAAACAGCAAATAATGCGTAAAATCCGTAAGTGAATATTTTCACCAGAGCCGTTTAATAAATCAGTCTTATGTAAAGCCATAATTGGTTTTTCTGAATATTTTCTTTTCTTAACTTAATTGTAATAACACTTAAATTTATTTATTTTTCTTTTATTCGTTTTTAAGTATGGCACACAATGAACATTTAAAACGGATCATTTAACAATACTAAATAAAATTATGCAGTTTGCTTTATACTTTTATCAACAACGCACAAAATAACAAAACAGCATAAACATGTAATTTTGTCAAAATATATAGCTTATACTCATAATAACGCAACTGTGATCCCCAATAAACAATAGATCATGATGAGATGAGATCTATAATTGCTAGGCGGCTACCGCATGCTTGGATTATTTTACGTTTGAGAAAAGCAAAATTTATATACCGCAATATGTTGGCTATTTTCATTCGATAGCGCACAAGTGCAAAAACAATTTACACGTGATATTTGTTTTGATCGTGTGTCCTTGGTCATGGTTTATATAGAACGACTTTTGGAAACTACAAATTTCCGCTGGCTTCTAGCTTCAGCAAAAATCGAATATAAACATAAATTTTACCAAATTTTTGTGTTTGCTCTATGGAAATCGTTTCGGTCATAAGTTTAGTATTTAAAAATATCATTTTAAGATAAACAATTTAGAATCTCATTTTGAAATCTATAATTTATGACATAAATCAATCAATATCAGTTAAATGAATGATTGGTTATTTTGTTTATTGGGCAGAGAATTTATTGTTATCAATTTCTGAGTCATTTTATTGTATGTGTTATTTTTGGTTTAGGTGAAAGGTTACACTTTTAGTACATTTATCAAATCAATTCTTGATTAGAACGTTTGCTTGTGATTTTAAATTGTTTCTTTTCTTTTAGTTTTCTGCAAAATGAAATCAAAATGTAAATGATCACCAAATAAGCTCTTAAAGATTTATTGTAAGTAATAGTGTTGGTGGATTAGTCAAATTGTTTAAAACATCAGCGGCATTACATTACTTTATACTTTAAGAAACATATATTCAGCTTGACAATAATGGAATTTCTCTTCTCTATTTTCAGATAATAATTGAAGTTCATTCATCATGAAATTGTATTACGACCAACGAAACAAATCAATCAGTAGTGATCATTTCAGCTGCATAATCAAATATAGTCAGTTAAAAAAGTTTAAAATAAATTAGCAAAGGAACAATTATTAGAAGAAATAAAAATGCTAAATTGCTTATAATCTCTTGAAATAGTTTATATGTGTCGGACACGTACTGTGACGTGACGGCGCCTAAGTTAAATATATATTATTTTTTTGATTCATTTTCTAAATTTCAACGCGTTATACTCATAAAACAAAATAAAATAAATAAATAAATAAATAAATATTAAAGTGTTTATTTTCGCTGAATTTTAATATATTCAGCTAGCTGTGTATCATCAAAATAATGGGCGCCACAATGGGAAAAAGTGGCGGAACATTGCTCGATTCATTGCCATCCACACAGGTAATAAATATAAAATTGATCATTTTAATTCAAAAAAGCAATATTCCTGATCATTCTTTCAAATTAATATGTATTCAAATAGGGTACACTTCACGTTGTAATGCTTGGCTTGGATTCAGCTGGTAAGACAACAGCCCTGTATCGCCTTAAATTTGACCAATATTTAAATACAGTACCAACAATTGGTTTTAATTGTGAAAAGGTAAAATAGACAAAGACACATTTGTTTTAAAATTAAGTCATTTCATTATTGATTACGGATCTATAATATCATGTATTTTTTTTGCTATAGGTACGTGGTGCTGTTGGTAAAGCAAAAGGCGCACAATTTCTCGTTTGGGATGTTGGAGGACAAGAAAAACTTCGGCCATTATGGCGCAGCTATACAAGGTAATTTTGGACAAATAACGAAATTTTTTTTTTTACTTATTTGATTTGAAATTACAGATGCACTGATGGCATTGTATTTGTTGTTGACTCAGTGGATGTAGAACGAATGGAAGAAGCTAAAATGGAACTAATGCGAACAGCCAAATGCCCTGATAATCAGGTAATTTATTTTAATATTTTAGTTCTAATTTTATTTGACTTATTTATTTATTTATTTATATATACGTTTAGGGAGTTCCTGTATTAATATTAGCAAATAAACAAGATTTGCCTGGTGCTAAGGAGCCAAAAGAATTAGAAAAATTACTGGGTCTGCATGAATTAACACCAATGTGTCCACCACAAATATTTTCATCTTCATCAAATCAATCGGCTGCAACAAATACAAATAGTAATAATCAACAATCAACACATAATTCAACAATAACCAACAGCACAACTGTATCATCATCATCATCAACATCAACAACTAGTACAATAACAACAACATCATCACCAGTAATAACAACAACAAGTAGTAGCAGTAGTAGTAGCAGCAGTACATCAGCATCTCAAAGTCATCATCAAAATACATTTAAAGGTTGGTATATTCAACCAGCTTGCGCAATAACTGGCGAAGGTTTACAAGAAGGTTTAGAGGCTCTCTACGATATGATTATTAAAAAACGAAAAATTAATAAAGCGCATAAAAAAAAACGATAAAATGTTAATATTAGGAAAAATATATGAATAGATTCGTTGTTGATAATGCTTTAAAAAAAAAAAAATGTCATGCAATCTTAAATTACTATATCATGAAGATGATTTAAAAAAAAAAAACTTTGTAGTCACAAATTGCTGAATTAAATCGTGATTACAAATACATACACAAAAGAAAACAATTATATCAAATTTCAAAATCGATATTTCTTTAAAACAGTGACAAATTTTATTGTCAATTTGCCGCAATCATTATGAAGCACGTAATTTATGCGATTATATTTTGGCAAATGTGAAATAAATAATATTAATTACATACACCGTTACACTCATTAATCGATATATGATTAAACATTACGGGCAATCACTAATTATTATCTGAAAGTAAATTTAATATAATGAATAGATTTACGGCAGAAAACTTACCGCAGAACGCTTGGGTTAAAGCAAAATTGATTGTATGTCTTTATTGTGTTTCATTGGAATCTTTTTTGTATTTACATTCAGAAATGGATTTTCCACAAAAATGTTCTCTACAATGCGCGGGCAAAAAAAAACCCTAACAAGCCAATCTTCCAAATATTTTTTTTAAATATATTTATATTTCGTCGTACAAAAACCAAATAAAAAACAAGTTCTTGTGAAGAAAAAAATATATCGGACAAAAAAAATTACGCCTACGGTAAAACCAAAAATATTTTACAGCCTTATAATGAATGTGTTTGCGGCAAATTGATGGGCAAAATTTATTGATCATATCGTCTAATAAAAGCATATATAATAACAAATAATACTCATTTTAGGGTGTCGCTGTGCCAAAGCGCATATTGCCTTTTCCGCATCTCTTATTCCATTGTATAAAGACAATATCATAATAATTCTAAAAAAAATAAAATAAAAGAACAAACAATACTAAGGCTGTTTCTCAATTCATAATTATTTGCTATATCTAGGCTAAATTCAATTTAGTCACGTAAAAAGGTGGCTAAACTTATTTGCATAATTTCCGACTTATTTGTATAAT
>JAABKK020025923.1:0-16902 GCA_011634745.2 Catotricha subobsoleta | reverse complement strand
TAACCACATGGTCTTTTTTTTCAACCATGTGGTCTTTTTTTTAACCATGTGGTTCTACCTTATGGCTGAGGCAAGCAGCTCGAAAATCGCAATAAAAAAAAATATGACGGTAATCTTGAGACAAAATGCAACTCAAAAAACAATGGTACTGGCAATTCTGAAAAAGTCGGTTAAAGTGGGTTAAGCTTGAGCCTGATTGAGTATCTAGTATTTAATTATTAACATCGTAATAATTGCGCATTTATTTATACGATTCGAAAACATTATAAATAGTATTAAATTTTATGATTTAAACAAATTATTTTAAATCTGTACGAATGCTGATTTAGTAATAATTTCATACTTCTAAAATAGCCAAAAGACTGAACAGAAATTAAATTTCTTGCAACTGAGAAGGTTTAATTTATTTGCAGCCACTAAATGATTAATGATTAAAGGAAAATATGTATTATTAACATTTACTTAGCGATCAAATGCTTCAATGTTTTGTGAATTACTTAATTATGTAAGTTAACAATTTTTTTTACAAAAATTACAATTCATAATTATATTTAAATTAATTTTTAAAACTAAATTATTTACCATTAAATTTTGAATATGAGTTTCGGTTTCAATTCATTTAACTAAGTTGCTACCTGAAGTAAAATTTAAAAAAAAAATCATATTTATTTTTAAAATAAAAACGTTGTTTTTAAACATATTGCACATTAAACAAAATCATATCAAATGTAAGAACAGATTACCTCTATTAAAACATCTGACTATTCATATTGTGGCTGTATGTCTGAATGATTAATGACGATGTGTCTTAAATTGTCGCTTTGCTGATGTTTGTTTAGAATTTTAAGCGAAGAAAAGAATTAATCTTGTATGAAAATTCGGATATTGCAATAGAAAATTTCAATTTCAAGTATACATTAAAAAAGCATTTAATATACGGTTTTAAAAACTAAATCATACGCATTTATATCAGATTTGTGTTGGAGAAAACTATGTATAACACAATTTTCATTATTCATTTAAAAAAAAAATATAAGAATTTTGCTTCGGATAAATAATTCTTAACTTAAAATATGATTTAAATATTTTATAGAATGTCTATTTATGATCATACAATTTAAAACTTTGTAAATATTAGACGATAAATTTGTAACCTTTTAACAGAAATATAATAAAATGTAAAACAAAAACAAATATATTTAAATTAAAACCTTGAAATATATAAATAAATAGAAAGAGAATACTTATTTAAGTTGTAAAAAAAAAAAAAATTGTATTTTTATTGAGTTTTATGTTTTTGTTTTCTTTCTAGTTATTATTATCTGCATGTCATGTCACGTGTCTTTCAATTGTTGTCATTTTTCCTTTAAATTATTTATTTACATGAAAATACAAACTCATACGAAAGTGAATTGGATGTAAGTGAAATAAATGAGAAGGTAAAAATGAAAACTCAATTTCTTGTCCCCGATTAAATAATATAATTTGTTTAACACTTATTTTATTTGTGTGAATTGTTGTCGTTGCTCGTATTCTTAAATGACTTGCTATTTATTTATTGTTTAACAAAACTTGAGATTTGTTGTTGTTTAAATGAGTGTGAATTATTTTGTCTTCCTTATTAGGACATAAAATAGGGTTCAGGTACATATTTTGTTGTGTTTTTTTTTGTTTGAAATGTTTTGAAACCAATAAGATAAGAAAAAAATGTGTGATTTGCAATGTTTGAAAATTTAAGCAAAATCTACTCTCTATTGTTAAATGATGTCTTGATAAGTGAATGACTTCACTTGATTACTCTAAACTATGAAAGAGACTTCAAATAAAGTGGAGTCTCTTCGAATAAACTAATAGATTGAAGTAATTTTGATCAAAAATGTATGATTTCAAATGAAATGAACCATTAACAAAATCTTGAGGGTAAGGATATACTACTTGGAGTCAGAGGGACCACAGGTCTCGGAGCCATTTGGAATCTTTTGGTGGAGTATATTAGTATCATTTGTAATTATTTAATATTTTTTCAAAAATTGTCTCAGACGTAATGAAGTCAGGGGCTACGGTTTGGTCTGTATCCTACTCTTCGCAAAATTTAACTCCAATGTTCACTTTGGCGCTATCCATAATTATTAAATATAAAAATAAAACACTTTTTGACGTGAACTATTCTTCAATTTTCTTGTATTTTTTTTTCTATTTATTATTTAATCGTTTCACTTATTATATATAAATTTCAGATATTTCTTACAATGAATGGTCAAACGCCAAACGATGGCCAACATTGTTCAAATTGTTAACCCCTCGCTACCAAATAAATAACAGTCACACTTTCATCGATAATATTATGTTTTGTAACATTAACAAGTGTTTTGACAGCAATTCATAACATTTTCCTCAATTGATATCTTTATTTATAGAAAAATTATAATAATTTATTTACCTACATTAGAAAAAAGAAAAAAACAGAAATAAGAAAAAAAAAATATTCGGCTTTTGTCTGGGAAAATTATGGGAAATGACAAAAATGTGTGTGCATTTCTTATTTCAGTTTAGTTCACAGTTTGGTTTTATTTTTTGTACTATAGCTATAATAGACTAGATTAAATTTAGATTTTTTATTTGGTTTCTCAATTTGTTGGTTTTTTTTTTGGCTTTCGTTAATAATTAAAATGAGTTAGGCGCCTATTACACATAATGTGTAATAGGCGCCTTAGTGGAGAAACACAATAAACAAACATTGAACAAAAGTTAAGATACATTATCTAATGTATCTCAACATGAAAATGCATTGCAAATGAAGCATACTTGAAAAACAATTAAACCAATATGAAAACTTTTAATAAAAAATTTACACCAATTGAAATTCTTCTATTGTCTCGAGAAGGATGAGATTTCACAACCTCCAGATTGCCGATATGTTCAACCTCTACTAAATATTGTTAACTCACAGATATTGAATATTTCTTTAGTAGTTAAAAACGTAGATATATATAAAAAAAAAAAATTGAAAATCATTCTGAATCCCTCTCTAATAAAAAAAACAGACAAATGAAATGCGCTACAAAAAAATATTACAATAAATTGTGGGTTGGTTTTAGTAAAATTCGAACAAATAGGTGGATAGGGTATAAAAATGATATACATACGATTAGTATAAATAGGTGTTACAACTTTTCGAAACAAGTCATTAGGAAAACCAAGATTTAGTAGAAAAGTGGAAAATAGACATAATGATTTCGTCAAAACTATCATCAAAATTATTCGCAACATCACCATGCTGTGTTTGTGGTGATCGTAGTTCGGGTAAGCATTATGGAGCTATTTGTTGTGACGGATGTTCATGTTTCTTTAAACGCAGTGTTCGCAAAGGTGCTATATATACTTGTATAGGTAATTTGCTCAAAGTTTAAGTGATTTTGGATATAAAATGTTTCGCCATTTTTTGAAACTTTTAATTTTAAAAAGCGGCAAAAGGAAACTGTATTATTGATAAAGCCAGACGAAATTGGTGTCCGTATTGTAGATTACAAAGATGTTTTCAATCCAGAATGAACGTAACTGGTTAGTGTTTTTTTTTTCTTAACCTTTTTTCACATAAAACTTCTTTTATTTTTCTAAAATGGTATTCAATTTTAGCTGTGCAAGAAGAACGAGGTCCCAGAAAACAAAAAAATGCTCATTTTACAAAATTCGAACATAAAAAACCAGACTCTATTGCTACTGTTGCTGTTTCTGAATTGAAAAGTATATCTATTCCGGACACAAAAGATATCCATTTTCAAATACTAGCTCAAATTCTCATTGCATGCTTAAAACAAGCCAAAGTCAATGAGAATTTTCGCCACTTCAGTCAATGCCAACAAAATATTATTTTGAAAAATGTTTGGTCAGAATGTTTTGTATTAAGAGCATCACATTGGTCAATAGATATTGGCTCGATTATCGATAGGTATACATATTTTATGTTCATGAAATTATTGAAATTATTCTTTAATCAAAGTTATTTTTAGATGCAATGACCAAAATCTAAAGAACATAATAAGCGACACGAAAAATTTGAGCGCAGACTTAATAGAACTGTCGTTATTAGAAACGCTCATTCTGTGTAGAAAAGGTTCATAATAATTTTTTTTTTTTTTTATTTTATATTAATTAATTTTTAATATGTCATCGTAGAATATGCTTTAGGAAATGATGAGTCGAAACAATTTGAAGTTCTCACTGACGGTGCATTAATAGCTCTCGGACATTACACTCTACAGCAAATGCAATGGACGAGATATGGAAAACTTTTACTTGCGTTGCGTGGTCTTTCATTACGACATTTTGATGGTGTTTTACAGAGACTTTTTAAAAATATTATAAACGATATTCTCAAAGAAAATAATGTTATTTCTTAAAAAAAATTGTTAATAAAAATGCATAATTTAATTAATTTTTGATTACTAATATTTTTTTTATTGCTTTTTATTTAATAGTGTTTTTTTTTTCATGACGATGTTATATTTATTATATTTATTTACTTAAATCTATTTTTGTATTTCTAATCCTAACATTAATAAACTAAAGGTGATATTTTCAATGGAAAAATCAGGATCACATTTATGTTAGATTTTTATTTGTGCTTAGTTATTGAAATTCGTAGAATTTCAGTATATTTATTAAGAAATAATATAAAAAATTGAATTAACAGAAAGATCCAAGTTCAATAATAAATTTTAATAACGTTTCCTACTTTATTTTTTCACCCATAAAACGTTCCAAATATTAATAGTGCCAATTTAAAAATAAAATATTTGCTAAATTTCAACGATATTATAGAATAATCTCAATTATTTTTAGAAAATTAAAAATTGCTTACATTTCTATTTCTATATTTGTTTGTTGTGTGTTCTATTAATTGATAATGGGTGTAATCGCGCGATTTACCAAATGTTAATATTAAATTGTAGGTGTTCCTATTTTACCTATAACAAAAGTTTCCCATTTCCATATACCTATATATATTACATATATTTATTAACATTTTTTGCGACTATGAGAGTGCCTCAGGTACTGTTCATTTAAACCATTTTCAACTAATTTAGAAACATTATATGGAAATGCGTACATTGTATTAATACATGTTTGCTAGTTAAGACAAATTGTGACCTTTTAAGCGCTTCAATTCAATGCAACTTACACATACACACAATCACCTTAGCGACTAGTAGTTATAGAATAACAAAATACTACATTAATCTATCTCTGTTTTATTCTAAATTCGATGTCGTAACAAAATATTCTCTGCTGAAATTCGAACCATTATCAAAAACTCAGTTGCCACGCATTCGCAGACATTTTTACATTTCAGTTGATTTCTTTACTATGACTATGACGTCATTTGAAGAATACAATTAAAATTTGAAAGACATTTTAAATTAACATTCAATAAATTTAGTTTATTTGTTCCTAAGCTCTATTGCCTTAAACACACTACTTAAAATATTAATGTTTTCTACAGCAAACTCTCAAAAATTCACTTACTTTGCCTATAACTATCTATCTCTTGAACATTATCTATTTTATTTTGCGTCTCTATGAGCAGTAAATGGTGGGATCTTTCGTTATTTATTCGTAGGAAAAAATAGATTTATAAATTTATGGTAACATTATTAATTCTATATTTTTCACTTGCTTTAGCAGTTTAATTATGAATATAATTTAATTATAGATTTATGTGATTTAAATTTTATAAATAGAATAAAGAGAATAATAAATACAGACAACAACATTTAACTTTTATCATATCAATAAATAATATTTGTTAAATTATGTCATCTCTATATAAAATAATATTTTTATGGAAATATGATGATGTGGTATTTTTACTCCCCTATATCAATTAACATTAAACATTAAATGTAACATATTAACTCATTCCCAACATTAAAGTTTTCCAATGTTCATAAAATGTATTGCAACTGATTTAAATATCGGTAGCTACCACCATCTCACCATTTTATATAAAATTTCGATTGCCAAATTAACGTAAAACGTTAAATTTAACAAAATTTACAGAAAATTAAATTCATTAAATAAATATTTTCTTCTATATATTCGTAAATAGTTTGCTATAAACATCAAATGTTCTAATTAAACATTAAAATAACATTAATTTACTAATAACTAATTTTAAATAGGGGTTTGGTTATAATTTAACATCTATGTATTTAGACTTTTTTTTTTTTTTATAATACATTAGAAGATAAGTGGTAGATAAATATATATTAACATTTAATACATATTTATATAAACATACAAACATCATAGAAAATTTCATTATATTTTAACAACATTTAATTAAATATATTTTGTAATATTTTTTTTCTCTCCATTTTCATTTCATATAATTTTTCTATCCTTTTTTTTATTTTCTTTTTTTATTAGAATATGGTTTTCATTAAATTTCATATAACTATTTTTTTCTTTCCTTTTTTGGTTTTTCATTGTGTTTTTAAATGAATTTGAATAATTTGTTATTGTTGTTGGGTGAGTTAAATGAAAGTAATTAGCTTTCAAACGAAATATTTCAATAATTAGATATTCTAATTCTAAAATTTATTTTACTATAAATTTATTGTTATTTTAGCAAAACAAGTCGTGTAAGCTATTTGTTTCTACGTACTTAGAATTCATTTAAAGTAAATAACATTCTTTTCAATTAGATATACATTACATATACAATATATATATATATATAATTGGTATTTACTTAGGTATTTAGGTAACTGAAAAGGTTTCCTTTATGTTTCACAAATTTTGAATTAAATAGTTGTGTTCTCGTATATGTATATATATAAATTATTTATAAAGAATATAATATTGTTTTGTATGATGCTAGGTACAGAGCAAAACATTACTTAGATGTATTTTATATATAGCTCTAACGTGCTCGATGTATACATGCGTCATTTTTTCTTATTTCTGTAAAGTATATCCGGAATACAATTAAAATCAAAACATATCGAGAATATGGTAAGTATTTATGTTGACGAGTAAAGAATTATAACTAGTTTCATCGAAAAATGGTTCTATACAAAAGAAATTTATTTTAACTGAAGTATAAAGATAGTTTAAAATAACATATATGAAATGTAAACGATTCATCTGAACCTAACATCATAAACTTTTGCATGCATATAAAAAGGGATATATTATAAACGATTGTCTACTCTTCATTATTAATTACAATAGGCTGGTTGGTAAAGTTGTAAAGTTATTTATATGTACCAGTACATACGAAAAAAAAAAGAGTTGCCTATAAACATTCATTTTATCTATAGAAATTTATCCTAACGTTGAACTAAAGGTTGAAAAAGTTTTGAAAATATTGCATAATTTCTTCATTAATGATATCCTAATTTATATATTCTCATTTGCATACTAAAAAGAAAAGAGAAACATTACCAATTTAAACATTCTTCTATTTTGATTTTATTTCATTTTAATTGCTTAAGTATTCATACGTTGTCCGTGGATAATTCTTCGAAAAGTTTCCATTTCAACAGCTATAATTTATCAATACATTTTTTTTTTTGCATTCTCTGATGTTTTAATTTAATTGTACGTAATTTGAACTTCTATTTAAAGGGATCATTTACATTTTTATGTTACAAGTCAACTACAAAGACAAGTTCCTGTCATGACTGCCTCCTTCACCTTATTCCTTAAGAATAAAGTTTAAATATTTATGTGCAAAATAAAAAGTTTGAACTCCACATAAAATTGTATTGAGCCTTTTAAAACATTGAGCACAATTATATTCCTATTTTCTTTTTTAAAAAAATCAATTTTCACCAGTTACTTATATATGGGTAATGATTTTCTAGCTTATATTAATTCAAAGTCTATTTTATATCCGAAACAGCCGCGATAGTAATTTATTTGAATAAAAAATCAAAAATTTGTTAAGTTCCTACATAATTTAGAATATTTTCAATTGTCATCACTCTAGCTAAATTAAAAAATAAAAAAAAATATTTATTTTTTTTCTCAATATCAAATAATAAACAAGAAAGAATAAAAAAGTGTTCGCGGTTCTTAGCTTTTTTTTATTCTCTTTTTAAATAGGCAATAGAAAAATAAAAGACAACATATTATGTATAAAATTTTTAGTTTTATATAAGCTCATAGAAATTACTCGATCTAGTAAAAAATGTAGAGATTTTTTTTATATAAAAGAACAATAACAACAACAGAAATTTAAATTGTATCCTATCTTAGCATTAAAGATTCAACATTTAAACTAATTTCACGACGATCAACATCATCCGAACAAACATCCGCTTTTCTAGATGCTGGTGAACCAGCTTCACTACCAGGAATTCGGCTTAAAATCATATCACTTTTATGATTAAATAATGATGTTGGCGAAACTGGTATTTCTTCAATTTTCTCTAAATCCTGTGCAACACTAGCTGATGTTTGTTTATGAAGTCGGCCCGGTTTAATATTGGTTGGACTTGCACCTGAACGATTCTCTTGCAGCATTGGAACATCCAAATTTGATTTTGCTATATGTGATGATTGACAATCGTCTTTATCTAAACTGAATTGTCTACGTAATAGCCTACTTGAACCAGGTTTACTGTCCTGTTTGTGAATAGCATAATTATATTTACCTTCATTGCATTGTGTAAGATTACTCTCACTGGGACTAAGACAGCGATAATGATTATATGGCGAACTTAAATCCATCATTTCTTCAAATTTCTTGTATAGCTTGATTGATGATCCGCCGGATGGCGATGGAGTAAATCGACCAAAATTAGCTGGATTCAATAAACCATCTTGTGGAAGTTCAGATAATTTACGTTGTTGTGGACTGGCCGATGGTGTTTTAAAATCAGATAGATTTATACTTAAATTCATAGTGGTGTTTGAATCCAGCGAATATGAATTTGGTAAGATAGATGCTTCTGGATCTTTCGGTGGTGTTATTTCTACTTTTACGTCTACTTGTTCACCAGCCAATGATGATGATTGGCTAGATGAATGTGTAGCGCTGATACACGGTGTCTTTGTTTTTGACTTTAATGTTATGCAGTTTTGAAGAAATGTTTCGTCTAATCTGAAAATTTATAAGAAAATGACAATATATGTTTTGAGTCACAAGATATCTATAAATACAAATTATTTTTAATTTATTTAATCAACCGAAACATAAGACTCACCCATGTGCTTCCCTAAATGGTAAGCATAAACAAAGATTATAGCAAAAGCAGAATATTTATTTTCGTACAATAATTTAAAAAAGCAAAGATGCAATTTTATTAATAAAGTGAAATATACATACCCGATGGGTGGTGGCGTTGGAAGAACTTTATCAAATCCCGTTTTACCCAACAGCCAATATGTGTTCATTAAACCCTTTCCTTTAATTTCAATGGGACCACGTGGCTCTAAATGATATCTACCAGCTTTTTCTAATCGTTCACGTGTTGCTTCAGATAAATGAATTCGCCAAGACGATCCTTTAAAAAGATTTAAAATCAATGAATATTTAATAAAATTTCTTTTACCGAATGTTTTAATTGAATTAATAAAATACTGAATGCTTACCAAAACTTTCCATACGGCTAGCTGTATTTACGGTGTCACCAAACAAGCAATATCGGGGCATTGTTAGTCCAACAACACCAGCACAACATGGTCCTGTAATTTTTGAAAGTATTTTCGGTTTGAATATTTAGTTTAGATCTCTACTAGAGCTAATACCTTACACGATATGGAAAGATTTTAATTTACCTGTGTGTAAGCCAATTCGTAATTGTAAGGGAACTTCTGGTAAATGTTTTATTTTAAATCGGCCGCTTTGATGTAATAAATCTAAGGCCATTGTAGCAATCTGTTCAGCATGATCTGGTATACGTACAGGCAAGCCACTTACTACCATATATGCATCGCCAATGGTTTCAACCTGTTGCAATTATATAAATTATTTTAAAATAAAAAATTATACGGAAACACACGTAACATTTAGTCAAATTACCTTATAAACACTGTACGCATTTATTGTTGCATCAAAGCATGTGTAAAGATCATTTAATAAATCTACTACCTGTACAGGACTACAATGGGCTGCGATTGTCGTAAAGCCTACAATATCACTGAAATATATGGTTACATCTGAAAATTCCTCGGGGTCAACACCAAGGCCTACTTTTAATTTCTCAGCCACTGAACTACAAATCGGATAACATAAAACAATTAGTTAATTGATATCATTGTGATGTTTATTTAATAGAATAAATTACCTCGGAAGCATACGATTCAGCAGTTGCTCAGTCTTTTTACGTTCTATATCTAATTGCTCTGTGCGTTCTCGAATAAGCTCTTCTAAATTATTTGAATATTTTTCTAGCATTTGAAACATGGTGTCTACGAAATTAACTTTCCGTCCATGATTTAATATTTTAAAGCGTTCATAAACACTAAAAACATTTGGGAAAATATATTTTTCGGTAAATATTTATATAGTTCGATTATATTAGACACTCACGAATTAAAATCAGGTCTCATTTCTGGTGTCTCTGCCCAACACTGACGCATAATGTTTATAGCTTCAGGCGGAGCTGCCCCCTTTGAGACTGATGGACGTATAAGTGGTGGTGGTTTTTTTATTTTTGATATTATTTCGTCTGCTGATAACGACAACATACAATATGGTTCACCACGAACTACAACTTCTTGCATTATTATTCCGAAAGAATAAACATCTCCAGGTTGTGTTCCATATTTAGAGTATCCCTTTGAGTTTCTCAATAGTTCTGGCGCAGTCCATAGAAGCTCTATGCAATAATAAAAAAAAAATGTTCTTAGAGTTTTTATTTCAGGAAATCTCTTTATTTTTTGTTCATACGCTTGGCAGTTTTAGATGGTGTCGGTACACCTTGAGCCTCATAAAACTGTTGGAGTCCATAATCCGTTACTTTGAGCACCCATCTAGCATCCACGACACAATTTCTTGATGATAACGAACCATGAATACGTAGAGGTGATGAATGTAAATACCGCATACCTCGAACAAGATCTGTTAATAAGCTTAAACGAAATGACCAATCAAGCTTAATTTCATCCATTATTAATACATCTTGTAAGGACCCTCTTGAACAATACTCAAACACCATAGCATTTCTGCTTGGATCACAAAGCCAACCTATAATTACCATGAAAAGAAACAACAAAAAAAAAAGCGAAAAGCAAACAAATTAAATAGTAGTTCGTCATTCATTTAGTTCAGTAAATATTAGACTTATTAAGATGTGTTTATTTATTTATAATTTAATGGTTGGACGTAAAAAATTATGTTCATAAAGGATGTACATTGTACATAAACAGGTGTTATACTAAACAGTACAATGAAACATAATAAAATAATTAATGTGGGAAATGTTATACATCATCTCATCATATTTAAACCGACCTACCTACACTCATATCTACCAAGCATCATCTATATTTGAGTAAGGATTACAGTTGAGTGTGGGAGACCATCGTCGTTAAGGCATCTGATTGCTATAATATATCTTCATAAAATATATATGGATACGTAGTAACTGAAGGTGTACATCATTCTCGGGCTATGCCCTATTATCCTAAGCAATCATTTACTTAGCTATTTTAATCATGGCTATCTATACAGGATGTTCCAAATATATGAAAGAGATAAATTTTCTGTGTCTATAAAGTTAATTTCGATAGCAAAGGACCAGATAAATTGTATAACTGAAATAATCTCAAATTGGTCTAAAAATGGTATAGAGGAATATAACAATTTTTTAAAACCGGAACTTATACTTTTACTTCAATGAAGCGATAGTTTTGAAACGTTCTTGACTAATAGCCAACGCAGCCTAGCTAATATTTTTCCGAAAATTACAAAATGTGTATGAAGTTGAATTTGAGAACTTGATGATAAACTAGCATAAGATAAAGATATATCTACTTATTTAAAATATAATATCCTCAACGTTTATACTATCTTCATACCTTTTCAATTATATCTTTTTATTTATTTTATCAGCATCTTGAGTCTTGAGCTCTTTATCTCTGATAATTTTTAAATTATAAAAACAATTTTTTTTTGAACACCCTGTATATAAAATATGAATAATGTTATATGATATACGAAATCTGATCCTAGATGAAGAACTATGTACCTACTTACAATACTTTTATAATATTATGTACTTTACCTACCAATATAAATAACTTACTCTACCTAGACCATTTATATTATGTATATGTTTCGCATAACACAAAATGTTTACTAAATTTATTAAATATACAAACGGAATGATTATCATATTATGAAAATGGGTTATATTTAGAAAAGGGACTAATTGCATAAATGCAAATTTTTAACCGCATTGTTGGTATAATTCTATAGCATAATATAATTGAAGAAGACGTTTGATTCCTAGACTTTGTTTCGTTTAAATTAGTATTTAATTTTCTACAAATAGTTTATTGAATTCTTAATTAAGAATTCCAACCACAAATCTATTCATTCGTTCGTGTATAAATGTTTGTATCCATGTCTAATTTGTTGTTGTACGGGCACATATATGTACAATTGATGGAAATAATCTTACAAACCTATCATAAAGATTAATTTTGATAGTAAGTTACGTACATATTTAAAATAATATGACTGTTCTGTATATTAAATATTAATTTTGATTATACATATAGGTTTATGGTTCATTGTACAATTTATCTATAGAAAACATAGACTATATAAAATTTTAAATAAAATTTACCAATTAATGGATTTATATTTTCGTGACGTAGTCCATGAGATGTGACTAAATGATCCATAGCTTTTGACTTTAATTCATTTGATGCACCGGTTGGAACTTCTTTAAGTTGCACCAAATCACCCTTTTTTAAAGTAATTAACAATGAAAATAAATTAGTATATATATTATATATATATTAATTATTAAATTAAGAAAAATTTCTTACATTATATCGTGCACGCCTATCGATAATGGCATTATGTTTGGCCAAACTACCTGAGTTAGATGTATTTTTAACGGTTGAATTATTCAATCCAATATTTTTTAATGAACCTATTGAGCCCTTCAAAAGATCAGGCTTATCAACTTCAGGTCCACCAAATTCTTGTAATTGTTGAAGCCAACAACATAGCATCGCTTCAATGCCCTCATCCACCTTAAAGAATATATTTTGTTTAACTACATCACGTACTCTACATTTGCATTTGTCTATACAGTCGAATATTTCTATTGAAAAACATTTATTATTGATTAAATAAGATTTTACTCACCCTCCTTGCATCTACTGGAAATACAAAATCTGCTGCTGATAATACAATTTTATTTGGTCCCTTGGAAAGGCGCTTCTTAAGTAAATAATTTCTAAAAGTGGAAAAATTTCACAGCTTTATTATTCGATTTTATATTTAAGTAGTTGTCAGAAGATGTATTATTGAGGTAGATGCTACAGCTATGATATCTATTTTGTTATTTATTATCCTAATCGTTATTGATCTGTTATAAGTTTCGAAAATATAAATGTTTTTCTTTTACGAAAATTGCTAAATATGTCTGTATTGAAAAGTATAAAATAAAGAAAAGAATAATAAATATGCACAGCTTATTTTCCCAAATATTTATATAACATTTCGAGGTCATCATTATATAATACGGTATTTAGAATTTAAATTTAAATAAAACCAGTTTGAATTTGAACGTTTTATAAAGATTTAGTAGTTCTGAACTTTAATAAACTTAAGCTCTTACGGAATTTCTTTTACTAGCAACTGAATTTTTATTGTCTTTGCGATTTTAAAAAGCTAGGTTTTTAACCTTTTTTTTCCTACAAATGGCCTACATAATTTATAAGCAAAAAATAAAAGTTCTCTTAACATTATGATGGTACATATGGAATGGTGTGCTGATGCCTGATGTATGTTTGATATTATGTATAAAAATATAAAATTTCCTTCATATTTTGGATAATATTATGTGATATTTGAAAGAGCTAAAACCTAAATAAATCCGTTTATCTATATTCATCTCATATGTTGAACAATTTCTGGATTACGTTGACGTAAACAAAAACAAAAAAAAAAACTATAAAATTTATTGATTTTCCAATGCCGTAGAAAATGCGAAATAATTCAAATGAAATATTAAAAGAAAAACCAAATGAATTCACTTTGATGAATTTTATCTTGTAATAAAATATTTTCTGTACCTATAACTTTTATTTATATTCAAGCTTTTATCGTACAAATACCTACTTTGCTCGCAAATGCTTCTCTAATAATGCATTATTTAAAATCAAATTAAACCTATTTTCCCTTTTTTCAATTTCACAACCCATTTCCTTATTAAATTTTATGTTAAATATATTTGTATATTTCTAAGTAACACAAATAAGCGAATTGGCACAATAATTTATTGTGATATTTGAAAACCTGTTGCCAAGATTTCTTACTTTTATTTTATTTTTTATAAGCAGGTACAATTGATACTAATGTATATACAATTTGCATAGCAAGTACATCGAAATAGTCGTTGAAAGGTAGGTAATCAATAATTCGCTAATGGATTTGCAAACCATTTTCTGTTTAGTCACTATTTATGTTTTATTATTTGTTTGTAAATCCGTTCAAAGGGAAGTAAGTATTGGATTTTTATTTAAACATATAAATAGAATGCAAGCTAAAACGTTTGGTAAAATAACTTATTTTTATGCGCATTTGTAAGCAAAACAAATCCGCTCAACAGAAAAGTAGAAAAATAATTGAAATGGCATATATAAGCTGTCGATGTCCAGTCTCCATGGCCATTAACTTAATTATAATAGGTTACATTAACTTTACGAATAAAAAAGGAAAAACTTATATCTAAATAAAGTTTTACCAAACTTTCCGTCAATATGAAACAATTACCAAAACAATGTCATCGAAATGACGGCAGTATATCCATAAAAAAAAGAATTGCTTTCCAAATAAAATTTCTAATTTATTATCTCAATTAAACATAGCTTCAAAATTTATCCTGATATAAAATTGTACATACACAATATCAGCAAAATACAAATAAACGAATTAATATATTAGGACTGGCTTTTCATTATCCGGTTTTAAATCTAAATACGTGTTAGAAATGAAGGAAAATTTAATGAGCACCTTTCTCCCATAATCCCATTTTTTATAGCATTACTAACAACCATCATCCGTAATCAAATGTAAACATTGGGGTAGATACGCGTAGATGTACACAATTATTATTTTTTTTTTCTTTGGGGTTTTCATATACATATATATAAAATCCCCAAACGATGAATCATAAATTCACCGAAATCTTTTAATTAAATGAACTCATCAAATATACGCTTAGTGGTGGTAATTTAATTAAATCAAATATGTATAAAACAAAAACGAAACACAAATAACTCTCACCTTATAGCGACTCCAACAGTAACACTTGCTATCACAATAGACACCAACAATAATACAACCATAGCGGCTAAAATCCAACATAAAAGACCACAACTCCAAAATCTATTGGTATTATCTAAAAACCAATCATTATATCCGGGCATTAATGGATGTGTTGTAAATAGATGCTGATTGATTTGACTTTGTTGTAAAATGAGAAATGGTCGCCATACAAATGTTGTTTGATTGAAATTGATTTTTTTCAATTGAAAATCCAATACAATAAAATCATATGTATTTGATGAGCTATAATTATTAGCCAAATTCAAGAAATTATTTTCAATTGTCACCGCAATAAAATCAAATAAACTATAAAATTCACTAAAATTTGCTTGATTATTTATTAATAAAGTGGTATCGTTTGCATTTCTTTTTGTTTTTGTCATAACTTTTCTATCCATACCATTGACTAAATAATCACAAATGAATTTTATTTCATCACTACTATAAAAACTTCTCTTCAATTGTAAATAATTTTCACAATTCAATGTATTATTAACAATATTTTCACATGATTTTCCACAAGTATCATTTAAAAACTTTTGAATAATCCACACTAAATGCATTTCGGTACCATTGAAAAAAGTTATATTAAATTTTTTATTCGATAAATCGGTTCTATTATCACTTTTAATAAGTTTAATCAGCATCTGTTCAGCTGTATCATCATTTCGTTTAATTCTGTTTAAAGATTTCTCCGTCACATTCTTTTTAAGCTGTTTGATGCTCATTATTATTTCACTATCTCTTATTTGATCCAATTCACTTTCATCGAATATTTTTTTATATTCATTCGTAAATGTTTTATTTAAAAATCGTTTAAATTTATCGGTTAATATTGTTAGTACAAATAAATTATTTGCTAACCATTTATGCTTATTATTATTGATATTTTTATAAAATGCATTTTGATTGTTAAATACGGCGCCGGTTATGTCCATTATTAATATTTTTGAATGATTGTAAATTTCTAGTCTATTTAAAATGGCCAATGTTTCTGGAGCGCTTAATGATGATGTAATTATTATCACTGAAATAAAAGAGAAAAAAAAATGCATTCTTCTGTATTAAACATTTAAAGTAAATATATTTCATTAATTAATTTTATTGAATTGAATAGATTTTTTATAACGATTTCGAGTAAATTGAACTCGACTAAAGCCAGTCACATTTCGTATATCTGCTAGGGTGGCAATCCGATATTTTTTCGATCCGATCGGATTTTGTTTTAATTGCCCATTTTTTCTCATTGCTTGATTCCAAACAGACGACGAGTTGTGCTATTTGAAGGATACATGCCGCCCTTCAATCCAACAGATTTTTGTGGTTCTATATTCGGATAGATTAAAAGAGGATGTGAAACAAGAAATCGGATTATATAA
>JAABKK020025912.1:0-16904 GCA_011634745.2 Catotricha subobsoleta | reverse complement strand
ATCTTATGTTTGTTGTACCCACGGCAGATTCTTCAAACGCCATTTTTCATCATTTTTAATTCGCCGTTTAACGCCCTCAGACATGTATATGTCCGCGGTTAAACGTCATAATCATAAATTTTGCATATAATATAAACATACAGCATCTTTAAATTGCATCCTAATTAAGAAATTATTTTACCTCAATTATTGGATTGAATTATGTCAAAGCATAGCCGTTCATTTAACTATTAGATATTTTCATCATATTCATTTAAGAAATTATTTACGCCCTGTATCTGTATTGCATGATTAACAATGTTTCGAAAAAATTAGAGATTGATATTTTTGTTATTAGATTAGACCCCTCATATAAACCTACAATAATAATGTAAAAATATTGGCGTAAAACGAATGATTATATTTCAGAAGTAATGATATTTTTCCAAATAAAACGAATTTCATCAGGATCGAGTAAATCAAACATTAGTTAAATAGTTTAAAAAAAAAAAAATTACGAACCAATGCTAGATTTTTTCAAAAATGAAGTAAAATGTGTGGCGAGTATCATAATTTTTCGAATCCGTCTGTATATTCAATTTGACGTATTTCAAAAACAAATATATTTTTCATATTATATTTCCAAAGCATTTATAGCAAGTAGCGAAACAGAGAAGTATCGAACGCAATCTAAACACCGGCCATTACTGTATGTTGTCTGGTGTGACGTGAAGCTGAAAACCGGAGTCCATTATAAAATTATTATTGAATTTCAATTTAATATTTATTTAAAATACATAAATACGGAGACCAATTTAAAGCAGCTTTTGCATTAATTGTACCATAAATAATGTAAGGAATTTATTTTATACGGCTTGCAATATGCAAATTAAAATTAAAATTCATGTTTACTTCTAGGGCAAATAAAGATCGATCGGCGTCGCCGATTGCTGATAAACCAAAGGAAAAAGAAAGAATTAAAAAAAGTGCACGAGGACGTAAGCGCAGAGGATCTGGTTCTAGTAGCAGCAGTAGTGGAAGGTAAGTTGGTTTGTCATTTATTAAAGAATGAAAACTGAGAAGATTAGGTTATGTTTATTAATAATAAATTTCATTGAATTTTGTTTTTAAACGTTTATTATAAAATATTTGTTTTTTTTTTTTAAATTAAATCAAAACTTTTGGCAATTAAGGGAATTGACAGATACTAATGAAAATATATATTTACTTTCATTTTAACTCATAGTTCTTCAGACAGCAGTTCATCTTCTCATAGTTCTGGATCGAGATCCAGTTCATCCAGTTCGTCGTCATCGAGCTCAAGCTCATCATCATCATCTAGTAGTGATCATCGACGGGATAAACAAGCATCTCACACCCGATCAAGAAGTAAGAGTGTTGTATCAAAATCTGCAGCTACTAAAGATTCAAAAGATCGACCAAAATCAAAGGAACGACGCCGAAGTTCAGACAAAGAAATTGATGGTAAGGAAAAACGGCGATCAGCAGAAAAAAGTAAAGATCGGGGTCGTTCGCGTTCATTATCAGCACGACGTAAAAAGCGGGAACGGTCACCAACACCAAAAGCAGTACGAATTCACATTGGTCGTCTGACACGAAATATAACTAAAGAACATGTTCAAGAAATTTTCTGTCTATATGGAACAATAAAACATATTGATTTTCCACTCGATCGTATGCATCCACCAGCTGGTAAAGGATTTGCCTATGTTGAATATAACAATCCAGAAGATGCTGAAAATGCAATGAAGCACATGGATGGTGGACAAATTGATGGACAAGAAATAACTGCTGCACCAATTTTATTACAAAGGTCAAGACCACCAATTCGTCGAATGTCACCTATGCGTAATCGTGGTCCACCAATGCGTTGGAGATCACCGCAACGGTTTCGTCGTCGATCACCATTACCTAGAAGAAGGAGCCCAAGACGGGGGCGATCTCGTAGTCCAGTTCGACGTCGTCGTAGAAGCAATAGTTCTGACAGTTCACGTTAATCACGATATTTTTTACAACCACATACTAAATGCTAGTACGATTTTCAAAACGTCACAATTTTTAAACACAGTTAAAATATTATTAAAAAAAATTATATCAAAATTTTGACATATAATTAACTATAGTTAGAAATTGTAACGTTTTGGAAAGCGCCCCTGATTAAAAATTAATAATTCAAATTAAAATAAAATTAAACGTGAAAATTATTTTAAATAACATAATAGATCGTTTGACAGCGAATTGAAAATGTTGACAGCTGGGGGACATACAAACAGTTTGTACATGAATAACTCGGAATTTTGTTCCAAAAAGGAAAAAACTGCTTAAGCCGACCTATAGAAAATAGACTCCAAGGATCACTTTTTAATTACCCTCAAATTTCTTAGTCATCCTTAAGGGCGCTGCAATACAAAAAAAAAATATTTTGTAAAATTTTATACTACAGCGCCTTTAACGGGGTGTCCTAAGAATTTCGAGAGTATTAAAAATGTATTCCTTGGACTCGATTTCCTATAAGTTGGCTTAATCGGTTTTTTTCCTTTTTGGAACAAAATTCCGAGTTATTCATGTACAAACTGCTTTTTTGTTGTCCAGCAGTTGAGATTTTCAATTCGCTGTTAAATTATATCTATTGCTTAATATACAAATTCCATTTCTACTTTAAAATATAATGTGATGTTTACGAAATCACAGTTCATTACTTACGCATTTTACTGTTGAATTTAATAAGAAAGATGTATTTGTAAAATAAAAATTGAAGTTTGAAAAAAAAAGGGTTTTTATTTTTCTTCAAAAGATATTATTTTTCTATGAGATATTTTATAAAATATTGTTCACATAAATGAATTCATCTTCTATCTTGGCCAACCTATCTGCTTTACCAAACACCATTCATTTATATAAAAATGAAAGAAATGTTGCATTATTTAAGTTGATGGGAGCTATGTTTGGAGATATTTGAAAAGTTCAACTGAATTTATGATCCATAATTTTTATTTCAATTTCAAAGCCCGGACTAACTTATCCTCATTTACACCAGATATTAAACTTAAATAGCCCAAATTAATTTTTCAGAGAAATAATCAAAAAAAAAACAGGATTCGTTCGTATTTAAAACAATGAACTTAAATAATGAAAAAACAAATGACAATATTATATTAAATTCACTAAAATCACGCAACAAAATTGCAAATTGTTTTGTTTGCAAACGAAAAAAGACATTATTTGTTTTTTTTATTAAAAGTAAATATTAAATAATTTCTCAAAATCACAGATTACTTATTTTTTTTTTTATTTTTACTATATTTTTTTCTTTGTAATTTTTTGAAGCAACTACTTATATTTTATACAAAAAAGATTATACTTAAAAATATTGTTGTTATTTCCGTTCCATTATTTTCTTTTCTCTATAAAGTTATTAGTTTTATTGCATACTATAAATTTTTCAATTTTCAAAATAAAAACAGAAGAAAATTGCATAACGGATAAATATTTTCAGCTGTTTTTTTTTTATTTTTTGTTTAAATGATGGTAATTTTTATTGTATTTATTTAACAAGGCGTTTTGTGAGATTGGTAATTTATATTTATTTAATTGCACTAAAAACTTTGTAAAATAATAGGAAAGATTTTCAAAAAAAAAAAAAAAAACAATATTGGGATTTATTATTATTTAATTTTTTTTTTTTTTTTAATTCACAATTGCGGTGTTATTCGCTTTTTAGACCAACTTTTCTATAAATTTAAAATATTTGAATATATATTAATATAGTAATCTTTAGTCATAATTTAATAATTTTTTTTTTTTTTTGAAGTTATAGAATATTAAATATTTTTATCTTGATTTTTTTTTATGACATTCATTGGGGTTAAATGTGAGAAGAGACATGTTAATATCTTTTCATGATTAATATTCTTGCATGCAAATGAGAATATAGTAGATTAAAAATGTGTATGTATGACATAAAAATGAAGGTAGCCTGATTTTCACAATTTATTTATTGTCGGTATTCTAAACTTTCCAAACTTTAGTTAACCTGCCAATGGATCTCAACGAAATGATTTTCTATTCTTTAAATATTTACAATTAATAGATTTTCAAATAAATATATAAATGTATATTACTTACAAATCGAGTTCGGTTAAATAAATTTCTTTAAAATCAAACTTCTTAATAAAAAAAAAAAAAAATATTAATAATAATAATTATTTGTACTTTATCAAATATGCTTTATGAAATTTTATAGCACCGTCAGATACTTTATACAAATGTCCAACATTTGGCATTTTTCTAAAGTTAGAACAATAAATTTACACTTCGCATAATTAATTTATCCATTTATATCTTTTTCGGTTCTCTCGTGTTTTGTTTTGTTTTTTTTTCTTTTTTTTTTAATTGTTATGGCATAGGACCGAGAGCTTAATTCCTTTATTTATGCTAAGTAAGAAGAGTTGTTCGAACATTGAACTATTATTTATAAATACCTGCTAAAGAATTTATATCCAACAAAATTTGAACATGTCTCATATCTCATTACTCGGATTAATATAATATCTATTTTCTTTTTTTTTTTTATTGAACTTTTTTTTTATTTAAACATTATTGTTTTTTTTCTTTTTTTTTTTCTAAATATTATTAGAGCTGTTATTAGGTATTTATTTTTACTTCTATAATTTTTATGCTTATAATTAACCTTGTTAATACAACGAAGGAAATCCATCTTCTTGGTTTGATAAACTTTCATTCGATACGGTAACATTTTCCTTAGTATCCCCACTACTATTTGTTTCATCTTTCTTAAAGCTATTATCAACTACAATCATAAATCCATTTTCACCACGTACCGTTGTCATACCATCTCTACTATTTTTTCTACTACTAGGAGTTGGATCATCGATGATTTGCGATGATCTTAATGAGTGATTTGATGCAGATAGTTCACTTGGTTTTAACACTAAATATAATAGTATATCAGATAATGATATAATGCCAATGACTTTATCATTTTCATCAACAATAACAAGCCTATGAACTTCAGCTCGGACAATACGTTCCATAATTGTATAAAGTGTTTCATCTAATAAACATTTTTGTACACCTTCAAACCAAGCATTTCGATGTTCATTCGCTTTACGTAATGATACATCTAAATCGTTGTATGTTTTTTCGGCTGCTAAGTTCTGTAAATGAAAAATAAAAAATTCCATTAATTTTTTTTTTTATTTTTCTATACGAAAATTTTAAGAATACTTACTATTACATCGAATTTAGCATAAATATCAACTAAACGACCTTCAGAGTCAACTAGAGGAAGCGCCGACACTCTTCGTTCAACAAATTTATGTAGCGCCGTTATTATACTAGTTTCTTCATTTGCAGTCTCAATGTTTTCGTATGTGCCAATACGTAATTCACGAAGATTTTTATGCATACAAGAAGGCTTTGGTAATTCATTAATCTAAAAAATTATTACATTTTCGTTTTAATTGAAGTAATTGAATGTTATTTTATTAAGAATAAGTGAGTTTTTATCGCTTTCTGTTCGATAACAAACAGGATATTGAACAGAGATAAAAGCTCACTTATTCTTATTGGAGTGAGTAAATGTACTTACTGTTGTTGCTTGTTTTGAATAATAATAATGGAATAAATTAAAAATTAACTAAACTTACATATAAAAAGAGGAATCGCAGTATTCGTTTGTGTGTTAATATGTATAAAACATTTCCAGTTAATGGATCTATAACAGGCAGTCTATGAATTCTGTTTTGGATAAGCATTTTGATTGCATCGTAGAGTGAAGCGTCCGGACTTATGCTTGCTAATGGCATCACTTGAGCCTTAAGGACACCTAAAAAAAAAATTATTTAACTTGATTATAGTTTTGTTCGAAATTCGAAAAACTATAAAACTTACTTCTCCACGTATCTAACTTATGTTCCTCTAATTGATCGATTGAACTATTTGGTGATGTGTAATAGGTTTGAAGGATTTTAATAAAATCAGTAATTGTAAGCATTCCAACAAATAATTGCTTCTTTGAATCCCATAATGGTGCAGCCCGTACTCCTATATTCAAAAACGAACATTTTAAAAAATAATCAATCAAATGAAATATTAGACAAATGTGTTCATTAATTACCATTATAAACTAATGCATAAAATGCTTTTTTAACCAGTAGTTGAGTATCAAATACAACTAATTTTGCGGATGTTGGTATTAAATCATAGCATTTATGAAAACGGAAGAACTTGACGAATATTTGTGATTCATCCTCTTCTGAAAATTTGTAAAAATAGAAAAGAAAAAAAAAACATTGAAAATTAATGTCAAATTTTTGAGGAAATAGGGCGGATGATTTCTTTTAAATATATATATAAATATATTATATATTTTTAGTTTATGCTAATTCAAGTAGCTGCACTCATTAATCATAAGGTATTTGCTTAAACTTTCTTTATTATTATTTATTTAAATTTATGTTTTCTAAAGCGCATAAATGAGCGAGCAATAGAAATCGTGCAATATCAAATTAAAATAAATAACGTAGAAAAATAAATCTGTATAAAAATTAATATTAAATAAACAATAAAAATTAACCTTTTTTTAATAACTCTGATAAATAATTTTTCCATGCGTTTGATATTTGTTCGAATTCTTTAATGCTTGCCAATGGATATGTATCAAATGACCACCAATCATGAGATCCACCACCAAGAACAAGTCGACCAGCATGATTTGAATAAAAATGGAGTTGTAGCATACTGCATCAGCAGGTTTGTTTTAAAAATTTATTTTTATTCTTATTTTTTTTTTTTTTGTTTTGTTATAAAACTTTTCACAATAAATTAAATAGCACTGTTTTTTCTTTTTGTAGCATTTATATTCTAATTGTTGTAAAACAGACGATTATTTTCGGTATAGTTACTCTTAAGTGGTTTTTAAAAAAAAAAAAAGAAAAAGAAAAAGGTTTTCTATTCAATACCATCAAAACCATCAATGAAAAAGTATTCAGAACATTCCTTGAAAATTTGAATAAATTCTGAATTCGATTAAAATGAAGCTGAAAGCTGAATTTTTATCAAAATACTATATTCTTTTTTTTTTTTAAGCACTAAACTTTTTAAAGTAATCGCTGGCATATAAAATAGGAGAAAAAGTGGATGAAAACTGTTCAGATTACAAGCGAGGAAGTTACGTATAAATGAATATATGAAACCGATTATATAAAAAAAAAAAAAATTGTTAAAATATCGTTCAAATGTATTGCGATGCGAAAGAATCAATGTCACGAAAAATGATTAATGAAAAGTTCTCATGAATTCAATAAATATTTTTTATTAAAGAATATTCGAATTGAAACTTGTTGTTTTGGTAATCACTTTAATTTTCCATCCAATTTGTTTGATTTTTTTTCAATACCTATTTGTGTATTTCTATGTTGACCAATTTGGTTGGAATGAATGTATTTCTATTTTGTATATATATATTACATAAATATTTTTTTTCTAACCAAATATAAGTAAGTATTGAACTAAAACTTTATTTTAAAACAATTACTGAATAGATTTTAAACATAATAATTTCACTAAAAGCTGAAATAATTAACTAGGAGAAATATTGAATAATTAGAAAACAATAGGCCAGTTGATTTCTAAATTTAAAATACCTCCATATTAAAATGCGAATATGATGCGACGTTAACACAACAAATTAATAATATAGAGCAATAGCGTAGCGTATCGACGGCACATTGCCATTGGATGCAAATATAAATAGATCACCGTTAATAATTTCCAACTTATAAAACCGAATGAAAGAAAAAATATATAATAAAGAATAATCATCGTGAATATGAAATATACGCCAAGTACTAGAGCTAGAGTGACTTTGTTATTTAAAAGCTAGTGAATTGATTGAAACTTTTTGCGGAATTATATCATTATTAAACCTGGCCTGGTATTGATTTTATGGAAATTGAAAGCTAATTGCGTGAGTTTCTAAGCCTTACATTTTTTTGGTAAAACATGGATAGTTCTTTAGCACGCGTGAATTAAATTGTAAGTAGATCTACAATAAAATGATAGCCAACGCATATGACTATAGAATTATTAATTATAATAATAATGAAAGAAAAAAAAGAGTGTCACTTACCCAAATCGGTCAAATTGAACTTTTCTAAAAATGGATCTGCAACTGGTAGCTGAAATGAAATTAAGTACATACGTTTAATTGTATTGTATAATTTCGTTTTAAAATTGATCTTTTGTAAAAGTTTTAATTCTTAATCTAATTTATGTTCATTTATTTAAAAACTTACTCCTCTCGAATCTCTGAATAATATCGCCGCATAGTATGGATCCATCGTTCCATCGGCCCGTAAGCCACGTGTTGTACCCAAAGATGCTCTGCGTTTTTCCAATTCAGCCGAGGCTCTACGCATTAGTGCACCTAAAGAAATTACAATAAAATAATTATTTATTCGATTTTTAATCAGAATTTTCAGAAGATCAACAAACAATAAATTTTAGATTTATTTATGGTTAACCTTGACTTACTTTGTGTGGCTATTTGATGTTGTTGCTGTGAGGCAGCTTTCTACAAAATAAAGAGGAAAATATTATTTATTCAAATTATTTTAGTATTTAAAAATTATTCAGGAAACGATGCACTATAAATTATCCTATTTCAAAGCAAAATATAGACCCCTTTCTCATGACGGAGTTTTTAAATTACAAATTTTTAAAACCTATCGTTCTGTGTGGTTCATTTTAGTTACGTGGAAAAATAAACCAATCAGAATGCTTGATATTAAAAATTTGCAACGCAAAACTTCGCCATTTGAAAGAACTCATAAACTAAAATGCATTACTTACAGCTTTACGTTTATCTGCTTCCGATACGGCGGAATTTGAACGATGCCTAAACAAATCCATCATTTTGGTCATAGGAGATTTGGTAGCATCTACTCTTCTAACAGCCGTCACAGTGTGATAGTACTGTAATCAAATCAAATATATTAAATCGTAAAATGTTAAATTAAAAGTAGAAATATTTAAAGAGTTACTTGAGCATCACTCCCAGCATGCGGATGAGCCGAACCATCTCTAAATTTAGGTGTATTTGGTCCTGAACGTTGTCCAATTGTGTGTTGCATAGCAGCTTTCATGCTATGCATTATACCACCAGAACCACTATGCGTACTACTACCACTGGCACTATCTTTATCTGATCCCTGTGCTTTAGCCAGTTCTTTTTCCTTTTTCTTGGCATCCGATTTGGAACGTGGACGGAAAACATCGAATATGGTTGGTCGTCTGTTTGGACTTGCGATACCTGAAATAAATTTCAAATTATATCGTGAGATTTATCTTGACCATATACAAAAATATAAATTTAAGGATAAAGATAATATAAATATAATGACTCGTCTTGGGAGTAGAAAAAAAATAATATTTTTATAATATCAACCTATATATATATATATTGAACCTATTATTGAAGAATAATGAAGATTAAAAAATGTTTCAGAGAATATGTATCTACGTTTACTCCATAAAATTAAGATTTAAAAATTGATTTTGTTTACTTGAACTGGTGAAAATTAAAAATTAGCTAACAAAATATCGTAATTACTTACATACACAAACCTAATATAGTGCTTACGATATTTGTTTTAACAAATTTCAAAGTGATTAACAACATTCCCATTCTCACCGGTTCATTTATTTCAATTTTAACCAAAGGAAATGTTAAATAAAACTATAATTATTTACAGACAAATTTATAATATTTTTAAAGCTGCATTTGGCTGCACATTCCAATCAACGAACTTAAAATAATGTAGAATATAAAAAAAAAAACATAGCAACCTTTCAATTGTTATTGATTTTTCAATGACAGCCAAATAAACAAAAAATAAAATAGAAAACAAACAAAAATAAAATATTAAGTATTTTATAATTTTTTGTTTAATTGCAACGCAAAAAATGAGAGCTAACTCGTCCTCGAGAAATAAGAAAATGAACGTATGCACAACTCTCAGATATTTTCAATATGGATCAATTTTATTAATTGCAACTGTTTTCATGATTGTTGTAACTTTTATTGTGTCAATTATTCAAACAAAACGAAATATTGATAGCTTAGAACTTCAAGTCAACTTCCTAGCGGATGAATTAAGCAAGTTAACATCAAATGATTTTGGCGATAGTGCAAATATTAAAAACAATGGTAAACCCATAAATCCATTGAAAAAATCGAATTTTAGAAGAACAGACAAGATTTTAAAAGAACTGGAATATATAAAGGAAATTATTGATGAACTGAGCGTAAATCTTTACAAATTTGTTTATAACGATCGAACTGGACGTTCTGATTTTGCACTTGAATCGGCCGGAGCTGAAATTTTATCTATTGGAACAACCAAACTGATGTCAAATAGTCAGGAAACCGTTTGGAAAATATTATTGTCGAAATTGGGATTAATTAATGAAAATATTATTCGGAATAGCCCAAGATATGTTATTCAGCCATCAATATTTCCAGGAGAATGTTTTGCATTTTTCGGTCATGGTGAAATAATTATTAAATTGGTGAATAAAGTATTTATTGATTCGGTGAGTATTGAACATATTCTTCCTGAAATTTCAACATATGGGAGTGTCGATAATGCACCAAATGAATTTAGTGTGTTCGGCATGAAAGATAAAAATGATAAATTTCCTGTACATTTGGGAAGATTTAATTACGATATTTCGAAACGCAAGCCATTACAAACATTTCGATTTGACAAATTTTCCATGATTAGAAGCTATCAGATAATTCAATTTAATATATTATCAAATCACGGTAATCCAAAATTTACATGTGTATACAGAATTCGAGTGCATGGTATTTCAGATAAAAATGGTTGATTTTGATTTCAATGGTCTTATCATCATATTTTTGTCAAATTAAATTTTGTATAATAAATGCTTTGAACATTCTTAAAATTGAAATAGACGTTTTAATAATACATAATTCTGCTGACCATGTAAAATAATTCAAGTTCGAAATTTGGGACTTTGCGGTGACAAAGATGCTGAATATTAGCTTTGTGAGTTTGTCTATGGAAGATTGAATAAATATAAAATTAAATAAATGGAATTTGAGTATTTAAAGCCTTTTGATACATAATTTATCATAAAGCTACAAAACTACATGCTACAGCGTCTTTCGCCTCACTAAGCAATGTAGGACAGCTGTCATCGCAAAGTGCCCTAATTATCTATACTGTTATCAATGCCAAATGAATAGTCATAATTTTGCTTACCATGAACTGTAGACTGATTAATAATAATATCGCCATCGCCACTTTTTCTTCGTTCTAATGAATTTGATCGCAGTCCTAGACGATGTTTACTTCTGAAAATATTATTTCTTTATCATATTAATTGAATGTATATAAAATTCTTTTAAAACCAACTTCTTTGGAGATTTTTCGTCATTTCTGTGTGCTGCATCCTTTTCATTCTTTGATTGTTTACTGTAATAAACAAGATCATATTTTTAGTTATTTACGTCAATGAAATGTCAACAATAACAATTTTAACTTACTTTGATTCACCATTATTACGTGATTTGGTAGAGTTGCCATCAACCGTTGTTTCCTATAAAAAAAAAAAAATAGAAATTAATTATTAGATTTGTTCGAAATTTACTTAACTGACAGATCGGCAAAATAATAACATATCTAACATAAGTTGATTAAAATTTTTCGATAATATTGAATAAGAATGAATATTATTAAATATTTAAAGTTTGTTTTTGTTTTACTAGAATTACGGGAGTGTCATCTCGCTGCAATCGGGAGCATAATGAACTATTCCAGAAATTTTGTATACAATTCATGTTCTATATTAATTCAAATGAACGGTTAAACAAATATTTTTTTTTATCGTAACTAAAATTTACTTGTTAGTGGACATTTGTAAGCGTCTAGTTTGTAGTGTAGTGTGACTGAATGTTACTTTAAAATAAAAGAAACATAAAATAGATTTTGTCCATGTGCAGATGATCAAAAAATCATTGGAAAAAAACTCATTACAGAAACATGTCTTTTCGCTCTAATAATATATGTGCGAGCGAGAAAGCATGTTTTTGTAATGCAGCGCTGTAGCGTCTCATGGACAACAGTGGGTTAAGCCGACTCTGGAAAACCTCAAAACCACTCTGACTGAAGTCGTTTAGTTTTCTACACATTATTTCTGATTAAAAACAAAAAAACCTCTGGTAAAATGTTGTCTTTAGAAAATTTGTCATGATTCTTTTGGGGTTATCGCCCAACCTAGAAAAAAGCCATGCTACGGTATTGTCGTAATTTCTTCAGTGTTTTTTTTTTTTTTTTGATCAGCTGAACATAGACTTATAGAAGGAGATTTAAAGGCGATGAAGACATAAAATATTAGTGGCAATAAGTAATTTTTTCTAATTCGTTTTCGTATAATATAAAGTCTGATTGCAATTGTCTTTACAAAATAAAGTTGTTCAATTGCATACTTACAGTAATGTTTCCTGCACTTTTTTTTCTTGGTTTCCATACATTATGATCGACTTCCAATGCTGGTTGTTTATTTAACGATTGTGTACTGGTTGTATTTATTCGTACTTCAACTAATGATGTATCGAAAAATCGTTTATCCAAATGTGGACTAAATGATAATTTTTGTGAAAATAAACCAGCCAATGGTTGACGCTGTGAATTTGAACTACATGGAAAATGTATTGTGGCAGCATTAGTTTTTTCGCTCAGATTTCGGAGATTTTCTGCTTCAATGCGTGGCATTAAATTTGAATTTGAATCCATTTTGGTGACAATAAATTTACGTCTGGTTCCTGTTATTTTGGTATTATTTTTATTATTTACATAATTGTAATGTTTTGCCATTTCTTCTTCGTTTTCCTCTTCTTTGCATTGAGAAAGTCGCCGACGTTCTTGAAATGGCAATGATAATGATGCCCATATTTTTTTATTTGGTGATTCCGGCGTTCTAAATGGATTTTTACCTATCGACGGCACACCAGACATATGTAAATTACCATTTTTCTCTGGTACAACACTATCTTCATGTGTTAGATCTTCATCAATTTCTGGAATTAATGGTATTTGAAACTTATTATCTTTTGCATTTTGGGATTCTAGAAATTCTAATGTTTCCAAATCATCCATAGATGCTTCTATCTTTCGTTCAAAATCATCGCATATCATTTTCGTTCTGTCTTTTTTTTAATTATCAATCAATACAATAATATAAATTTCCATTCATCAGTTGTCCGTTTGAAATGATTTATTTTGTAATTTTCACATTCACAATTTAAAACACTATGCTCTTTTTATATATATATATATATATATATATATTGAAAACTTTGTTTTTATTTATTTATTCATTCATTATATTTGGGCTTAAATCGTTTTCTGAAACGCAATAAACTATTTACATGTACTTACTACCATTTATTTGCATTTGGGAATAATAATCGCATAAATATTATGTTGTCTGTTAGTAAAATATTGTCATATACAATAGTTACGTAGGATTTACCGCGGTTTCTGGCCATATTTAGCACATGACCATAAAAATCAAGAATAAATGAGTATATTGAATTTTTTATACAATTACACAGGGACAAATTGAATAATGTTATAGAGAGCAAACACCAAAAACAAACAATAACATTCAGTCTAATTGTATGCGATAAAAAAAAAAAAATCTAAATTAAAATTTTTAGTTACCCTAACAAGGCCTTATTTACCAGTGACGCAACGAACAAGTAGCAAAATATTAATAATATATATAATTTTTTTTTTCATTTGAATGTCATTAGAATAATCAATTCAATAACAACTTATTTTTTAGACAAAATTACAATGAAAATTTGTTGAAGGAATCACAGAAAATGTATAATCCTTAGACCTTAAAATAATTCTCTCTAATAATTCAAATCAATCGTCCAGAATAATATATTATACGTCACTGACATTTTAGTCAGTCATCACGTCATTTAAACAAGTTAAATTATAGAAGTATAGATAAACAGACAAAAAAAAAAATTAATTGAAGACAAACATAATATATATTTTTGTCTACAATTTTTGTTTGGCTGATTGCGTTTATATTCTTTTGACTTTATCAAAGATGATAAAAATAAAAATCATAATTTCACGATTTCTACAATTTCGTTTATAATGAATTAATTACCTACTGTTTTAATTATTTATTATCTATTTTCTATTATTATCGCACTACGACAAAATAGCAGTTTTATGTAAAAAAAAAAAAAAAAAATTAAAAAAAAATTGATATATTATTATATATTTTTCATTCTTCTCTTTTCTTTTGACACTACACAAAATCAACAATAACACGAGTTTATTTTGTAATGGAAAATTTGTAAGACAAACGCATAATGGACAATATTTTGCATTTAAATCTGCGTATAATTAATAATTTATTGAATTTTCTATTATTTTAATATTCCGAAAATATTGTTCTATAATTATATACAATGAAATGACAAAAACACAAAACTATTTTTTTTTTCTTTTAGACAAAACACAAATAAAAGCACCTTTGTACAGCTGCGAGAGAATAAAAGTACTAATCAGTTTAATTATTCGAAATAGCTGACTTTTGTATGAGTTCGATAGTTCGTAGTTTAGCGTAGTAAATTTTCGAAAATATTATTAATTTTCGATTACGGCTTAAGTAGATTGAATGGTTTTTGACAGTCTCGCTTATCATTGTTTCATTTGTATTTTAAAGTATTAAATGCAACAACCAGTTATAATAGGTTTATTAGTAAATCAGGTATGTATTTAGTTTTCGATCATTGCAATCATATAATGTGATCGGATTAACTGAAAACATGATAAACCTTTTTCCTTAATCAATAGTTTAGCATATGTACTTAAGTATCTATTTTCTTCTGGTCATATAAAATGTTTTAAATCATATCGAAAATGAATATCATTAATTAAGGCGTTTACTTACTTCTGTGTTAAAATCCCAATCTGGATCTGGTGATGGTGATCGTTTGGTGATGCTAATTGTTTGTGCATCAAGCAACGGATTTGCAGAAGGTTCCTCTGGTATTACTGCAAATCTTCCGCGTTGCAAACAAGGTGAAGTGGGACCATAGCTACCTAATTAATAGAAATCGTATTAATAGAATTGTGACTTTGTGGCAAAATGATCAAAGTATGTATCATCTTTGAATTCGTTTTACCGTTAATAATAATCATATTTATCAATTATCAACGGTTATCCATTCTTCATTAAGTGACAAAAGTCTGAATAATGAAACCGTACGGTTCTGTATGGGGTAACAGCTTAAATTTTTCGTAGTAATTGTCTTATTTTATTGTTTATACCTTGTGGACTGATTCGAAATCGTCCATGAGAAGTTTCTGGCGGACCCGGTGCATTTGGTGGACATATGCGAAACCTTCCCTTACGTGTTGCTGAGTGCTCCTCATCACTGTTTTCTTCGGATATATCTAAAAAAAATATATTTTTGGTTCAATTTATTCTTAAATTCTAGATGACAAATGAAGATTTTCAAAAAATTAATATAATTGCATTTACTTAAAAGCATGTTTTAATCAAAGGTGATGCAATTCAGGATGTAAAAAATGGCTGCTTCAAATAACCTGCATAAAATAAATTATCAAACGAGTGACATTAATTCTAAATATCTAATTTGATGAAAAAGATAAACGATTTATTGACACTAACTAGCTTTAATTATAATCAATCATGCATAAGCATAAATATTTTACTTGCAATATTACTTCTCATATATATAAACATTGACTGCTTTAAAGATCGTATTTTGTTTTTACAATTCATTAATTTATTTATATTTATTAATAATTTGTTTTTGTTTATTATAATCAAAATTAATTCCAATATAAAAAGAATTATTACTATGCATTGTTACTGATTTTCTTTTTACAACACCCACTTATTTTGACAATAATATTTACATATATGCGGCATTCACTTGATTCGATGGAAATGAAAATAGTTTAATTTAATTTATTTATGAGTTAGTGTTATTACATGTTGCATGTGTGCTGTTATAAAATATTAAAAACTCATAGTGTAAGTGAAAAATGTATAGTCAGAATGTTATTAATGATTGCGTAAGTATTTATATGTGTTATGTGTAAAAACAGATTCTAAATAAGCATTAAAATATTCTGAAAACCGTTCAGTTAACGAACAAAAGTTCTGCGTAGAGAAATTATTCTTTCTTTAAAGCATAAATTCGATCTTACAAGATTATATCTAGTTCTGGAGACTATCTGAACCTCATTTAGTGTTCTTTTGGTGCGTTTTGTTTTTGTGTTTGATCTGGAAAAATGACATTTTTGCTCTAAATAGATCAAATTACGTATACTCACACCTGCTGTTTATAGAAAACTTTATTAGTATTGTATACAAAAAGAAAAACAAATGAATGAACTTTATCGAGATCAAGATAGAGACCAAAAAAAAATCTTACCAAAAGAATAACGATTTTATTGTATTATTTAATTTAAATTATTCTCGAGAAAAGAACAAAATTTTCATTATCTTAGCAATAACACATAAGCCATACAAAAAAAACATTTAAACAAACATGAATGGGGTAGAAATTAAACCCAAATGAAATATAAATGGCGAGGTTTATCGAAAGGACATCACCCTATATGGGCAAATCCACAGCAAAACGGAAAAATGTGAAAAATGAATTATATGAAATATTTTTAATTCTAAAATATTAAACGAGTTACTATAAAAATAAAGTTGTGTTAAATATCGATTCTCATCACTTTGTAAAGAAAAACAATTTATCAAAGCAATACTACTCTTTTTAT
>JAABKK020025901.1:0-11860 GCA_011634745.2 Catotricha subobsoleta | reverse complement strand
TTGATTTACTGAGTGTTAAATAGCAGCCGTTTTTAATTTGATCGGTTAATTTCAAGCTAATTGTAATTGATAAAATATTTAGAATAAGTATGTAGAATGTTTACATAATGCAACTCAGGTTATTAAGTCACGTCCACAAATCTTACATTCAATATTAACGCTTTCAACGTTAGATTAATTCAATTACATAAAATGAAATGAAATGTAAGTCATCTGCAAGTTAAATTACTGAAATACTGCTTTAATTTTATTTTTTAAGTAAACAAATTTCTACTTCTTTTTGATGACCGAAGCCATTAAATTTCTAGAAAAAACGGATTGGTCAAAAAAAAAATTAGTTAGGCAAAAAAAAAATTTAGTTTAACCAGTTTCGTACTTTAAATTAATTTTATAGATTATTAAAAGAATTATAGCATTTATTTATTAATCAGAAGTTTTAAAATAAAATCAATATTTTTTTATATAATTTTAAATTTGTTTTTTTTTCACAATCTTTTCAAATATTAAGTGCAGACAAACGATTTAATCAACCATTTCAAATATATTTGAAGGCATCATAATGTAATGAAAAAACATGCAGAAATAATATTTATTTTATGTTATCGGTATGTGAACATCTGCTAGGAGATATAATAATAGTATCGAATAAGCATTTAGATATAGCATATTCCTGGAGAAATATTAGAAATATAGTGATAAAAACTTGATTTAGCACTAATTGGGATATTGACTTCAATTTTAAAAATTTTTGCAAATAAATATTTTTTTTTCTTTATATATTAATTATGCAAATTTTCATTGAGGAAATGCATTACCATTTGCAAATCACTTATGTTACTCAACATTTATGTCAGAAAGTAAAACCGGAACGAAATCTTGAATTCTAGCTTAACGATTTAATGTAATACGCGTATGAAACAAAAAAAAAAGGAAAAATTACATTATACCTGCCATAGGTAAATAGCACTTCAAGTTCAACGTCTCTCTCTCTTATCCATTACACCAATTACACGCAACCGTAAGACAAAAGCATTATATCTGCATTATAAAATCACTCGTGCGTCTAATACCATTTAAACATCGTTACGTTATTTTATATTATAAATTATAACAAACAATTTTCCACAATTGAATAACATATAATAGAATTAATGATTAATAAAGGGTAATAACAATATTAAATTCATGTGTTATAAAAAAAAAAAAAATAAATAAATAGATAAAAAGTATAAGTGATTTAAAATAAAACAGAAAATTTATCAAAAGCAATTTATAAACAATCATGAAAATATATAAGCTAACAAGAATATACGCATCGATGGGTCAGTAAAAGCCACTAAGCGATCGCGTATAAAACGCATATCACTTTGTATTTGGTTTCATGAATTATATTAAACAAAATTTATAAAATATGATATTAGACAATTTTATGCGGTACAGTTAGTGCAAGTCTGCCAGATATATATGAAAAAAAAAATTGTTTCATGAAAAAGAAAAATATTAAAGAAAAAAAAATGCTAGCGAAAGTGAATATTGTTTCTTCATAAATTTTTAATTGATTAATTAAATCCCCATTTCTAATAATACCTTGATGAGCTTAACATTTGTTTGAAGGTATATAAATCTGAACAATTTCATTGTTAGCAAGCAGTTACTTGTTTTCTTTCGACACATTGAATAAATCGAAATGAAGCTTGCGGTGAGTGAAAATTTTTAAATTTATAAGTGAAAAAATAATTTAAGTTGATTTTACATTGAATTGAAATTTTGTGAATACAATACAAACGAAGTGGATAAGCATTTTTGTGGATATTAAGTTTTCTGCGGACAATATTCGAAAATGGATAATAATAATCTTATTTGTTGAAAGCATGCAATATATTCTGGATTACTAATTTAGCAAAAGACCATGCATTCGAAATAGAAATTCTTATAAACGATACCATTAATTTAACATTTTCCTGACATTTATGACTTTGTGTTTAGCAAATAATTTATGTATAATTTTTGTTATGTTTTCAATTTCAGGGAATTTGTATTGTTGCATTGGCAACATTAGCAATATCAATAGCAGATACAGCCGAGGATAATGAAAAAAACACAGAAGCATTAGAAGAAATTACTAATCAATATGAGGACATACAGAGGCAAGACCGATCTAAGAGAGGCTCATATCACAAAGATTTCGATATACAAGTTGTTAAGAAAGCAGGTCGTTATGGTAAAATTCGTCAAATTCATTTATATCCCATAAAACATGATGACCCAGAACCACAACCACAAAATAATTTCAATAAAGAAGAGGAACAAGATGCAGCCGATAGTACGAATGTTGAAAAAATGGTAGATGTGGAACAAGACGATAATATTGGTATAGATTCGCATCAACATCATTACGTAAAAGAACACAAACAAAAAATAAAGATTAAACATCATCATCATCATCACCATCATAATCATGTTAAAACTGTTGTCAAAAAAGAACCATATCCGGTTGAAAAAATTGTTCACGTTCCAAAACCATATCCAGTTGAGAAAATTGTAGAAAAAGTTGTACATGTACCAGTCCCTGTTCAAAAAATTGTCCACGTGCCTTATGAAAAAGTCGTTGAAGTTCCCAAGCCCTATAAAGTAGAAAAAATTGTTGAAAAAATAGTTCATATTCCGAAGCCTTATCCTGTTAAAGAGTTTGTAGAGAAAAGAGTGCCTTATCCAGTTGAGAAAATTGTAGAAAAAGTTGTTCATGTTCCAAAGCCTTATCCCGTTTATAAACATATCCATGTTCCTGTAGAAGTGAAAGTACCAGTTCCTGTTGAGAAAAAAGTCCCATATCCCGTTAAAATTTACATTCCTCAACCATACCCCGTAGAACATAAACACCACAGTTTCGAGCATCATCATGAACCCAGCCATCACTTTTCATTCGGACACCATCACGATTTTTCCGACAGTAGATTTCATCATATAGGCTCAGCATCAGCACCAACCGCATCGACTGTATCTGCAAAACAGTCAGATCTAAAATCACTTAGTGAAAGAACCGAATTCCTCCCAAAACCACAACATTTACATGATACTCAATCACAACAATTACGTGAAGCCCAAGCTCAACAAATACGTGAAGCTCAATCACAACAGATACGTGAAGAAGCCCAATCACAACAAATACGTGAAACCCAAGCTCTACAAATACGTGAAGCTCAATCACAACAGATACGTGAAGCCCAATCACAACAATTACGTGAAGCCCAAGAACAACAAATACGCGAATCTCAATCACAGCAAATACTTGAAGCTCAATCACAACAAATACGTGAAGCTCAATTACAACAATTACGTGAATCTGAAAGCCAAAAGCTATTCGCGTCTTATCACCAACAACAAACACATTCGCATCAACATCATCAAAAACCACAGACATATTCGCATCATCATTATGAACAGCAACACCCACAATCTCATAATCAAAAGGATCTACTAACTAACGAACAGATAAAATCAAATCAAATACCACATCATGTTCATGGTGTATCTGCATCAGAGTTTCGTCCAGTTATAGCACGTGTTAAAGAAATTCCAATAGAACAACAGCAAATACCAGAAAGATATTCAGCAGCTTCAAGTAATGTTGAATCAATTGTAGCACCACCCGAAGAATCACAGAACTCCGATTACCAAAAAAATTCAGACCCATTTCAAATTAATGTTTCCGAACAACTGCCACAAGCCGAAGCATTAACAATGGCATCATCCAATAATATGTTAACGGCTAATGCAATAAATCAATATCAAAATATTGAAATTCCATTTCAATTATATCGATTACAATCGATTGGAGCACCAGAAGGTTATGCTATAGTAACATAATTTGCATTGGAAATTTTTTCAATCTTGATAAAAATATATACATTTTGCTTTAAAGTGTTTTTATAAACCTACAAAAATGTAATATGTTAACGATTTGTTTCTATTGATCTTAGAGCGATAAAATTAAGACTGGTCATTGATTATTTGTATGTTCGTCCTTTTTTTATTTTAATTTTTATGTTATTATTTTTTTAAATATGTTTTGTGCAATAATTTAACTTTATTGATTATTTGTTTTTTTTTTTAAGATTAATTATCGATTGTATTTAAGTTTTAAGTAAAAATATAAAAATGTAAATATAAAAAAAAAATGATATTAATATGTATTTCGCCGAGTTACCAATTATAATTAGTATAGTTAGTTAGTGGTTTAATACAAACATAATGCTCTCTTATTGTGATATTGTGTTATGTACTTGCTTAAATGTACAGTAATAAAAAAAAATTATAATCTTAAATAAATATTGTTATTTAAAAAGCTATAAAACTAATTCGATTTCAAACAAAACTATAATATGATTTCAAGAGCGCTGTAAAAATAATGAATGAGCAATTGAATGAATATGTTGAAATTCAGGAAATCTTACCGAATTTGTATATGCTACTTCGAAAAAAATTTGATTTTTCTCTTATTCTTTTAAACTGAATCCATACTAAATTCATACAATTTTGAATATGCATCCATATTGAAATAAGTATGGTTTTTGTATAAATTAATTCTATATTCGTTAGTATGGTTTTTGTATAGATTTTGTAAATATTTTCGGTAGATTCTTCTTTAGATGTTTATTATACCTATTGCTTTATAAATAATAATATATTAATAACCACGCAGGGACTGAAATTTAATTTATTATAAACAATTATTTGAATGATTCAAATCAAATAAATTAAATAAAAAATAGTATATTTATGTCATTTCGTTATCCCCAGAGACTTATTATTCAATATTTTATGGCAGTGTATCTACCAGGTTTGAAAAATACCACTTCTTGATTTTCTTAAACAAAGTTTATTTTATTAGCGTAAAATCATTCATATTAAATTTTCAAAATAGAAAAAATAAAATATATATATAAAACAAATCTTGATTTTCTTGACCTAGTAAATACTAAATACCCTGTATTATGAAAAATGTAATACATGAAAAAATATATTTTTTTCGAAAACTAAAATGACAAATGATTTAAAACATAATCCCTATTTTAACACATTTTATTGATATTAATTTTAATTAAATTTCCAAATAAAAGAAATAAATCTCTCGTTACAAACATAAAACCGAATTAATTAAAATATGGTGTAATAAAATTGCACATGATTTTATATATAGTTAATAAAAAAAATTATCAAAAAATTGAATTTATCTTTCAAGAAAAACTCAATTGTTTTATAGCAATATATAATTTAATTCAAAGACGGTGTAGTCTGTCTATAAATACAGCATTTTTTTATTCATTGTTTTATTTCCTTTATTTCTGCACTGAAAATGTGTGGTGTGAAATTCTTTTTGTCGTTGTTATTATAATTATAAGTAATAAATAAAATAAAAAAAGTTTTTTTTTTTTTTATTGACATTTTTCTAACTTTTACTAAATTTAAATTTTAATACAATTTTAATATTGGGTCCTTCTTTTCAAGCTGTAATTCGCAGTAAAATTAAATTAAATTATCAATAGTAAATACCTACAATGATTAATAATTGAATATTGGCTATCCGTTTCATGTATTCTCTGTATAAATGAAGAGCCTATAACCACTATACTCTTTTAGTCTTTTAAAATAAAACACAATTCAAGAATTCCTTTATAGAAAAATACTTTATTGATTTTAAGTTATACATAAATATATATTAAATTTGTTTAAGGATTGGCTTATTATATGAAAAAATAAAATAAAATGCTTTATACACTTTTAATGACACTCTTTTAACCTTCAGCTGGGCTGATTCAATTGTTCTTAACTTATCAATAATTTGGTATACTTATAAACAAATCATTTTTTTTAAAAAATTAAATAAAATATATTATATGTAACAATAATTATCAATAAACTTAAAACTGCTTGTTTGGTAGAATTATTTGTATTTTAACAAAATTAAAACAATGAAAACTGGGTTGACTGAATGTTAAGTTAGCCAAAAAAAAATTAATATTTCACAGTTCATTTGAACGACAGAAATGCATAAAACTTTTGAACTTAACTGAATCCACTTTAATAATTAATCAATTCAACCACAGTTATATTATTAGAAAAAAGAAAATATTAAAATCTATCGCTATGTCTAAGTACTTATTTAAAGGGATTAAGGAAAAACGTATTAACCGATAATATAAATTAAAAAAAAGGGTAAATAACTTTTAAAAATTATTGAATAATACTCGAATGTGCATTATTCTTGTTTGAGAGCTCCAACTTCTTCAAGAACAGCTTGCATACCCTCTGGGAAACGTCCAGCATCAAGTTCTTGAGCAAATTGGCGATACTAAAAATATTTAATACAATAAATGTAAGAATAAGATTCAGTAAAAAAAAAAAGAAAAAAAAGTGAAAAACAAAAACTTAAAATATATGAGAATTTTTCAAATTTACCCTTTCTAATTCAACACGAAGTGATAACACTGCCTTTTCGCGATCAGAAACAAGTTCTTCAAGGTATTGATAACGTAGTTTTTTACGAGCTCTGCATTCGCGAGCACTTTGACGGCTACGTTCTATAATTTAATAACAAAACAAAAAAAAAATTAGAAACAATTAAACATTTAGAAAATTTAGAAATATAATTTCATTTTAATTTATTCGCACCAAGTTTGGCTTTCATGTCAATTTTTTCTGTAGATGCCTTTCGACCAGGTTTTCGTCCACGTTTTCCTCCTTCTTTACGTTCCTGTAATTAAATCATACAAAATAAATAAAGTTAAAATTAATATTTCAGTAATTATTAAAAAAATACCACAAAAAAGTAAAAATTTCATCAAAAGATTAATTAGAAAAAAAAAATTATATGTCATAGAACAAAACCTTACAACAGTATTTAAAAATTAATGTGTAAGGAAATCTATTGAACGTAAAAATGTATGTTATCGTTATTCTTATTATAAATCAATTTTCTCATCAAATTTTAATTGATACTAAGAATTTGAATTGTTGGCCCATTAAGACTCTTAAATATATATTTCTTAAAATTTTGATTTTATCGAAAGCGACTGCATTCAAATTGTTAAAGAGCTTATGTATCTTTGTGAAATATGTCTTTCAAGATTTATTTATTCAATCGAGAACTAATTCAAGGCACTTTATAAATTAATGATAATTTAATCAAGAAATTATTATTGAAAATAATAAGTACGGTTTTTTCTACTATTTCTTTTTTTAATTTTATGTAACAAAAAAGCAGATAATACATTTTACAAAATTCAAAAGCTAAACGACATCAAATTTAAGAAAAAATTAACTCATGATGATGAGGTGATATTTTTTGGAACATTGATTATGTTTTCTAAACTTTAGAAAACATAACATTTTCAATTAATTAAAAAACAGTTTAAAATTCATTTAAAAAAATTAACTTTTTCAACATTTATGAAAAAGCATTTATACACACGCTCCATTTATATTAATTTATTTATGGTATAATTTGAAATATTTAGTTTTTACACGTACGCTTATAGAAAACATATTTCTTAAATATGCCATAAATCGACTAAAAATATACTTTGTGTAAGTGAGTATAAGAAATTATTTTTTCATTAAAAATTAGCAATATATGAATGCGTTCCAAACAATTGTACTAAATATTATATACCGAGTTTTAAAATTTTCTTAAATTCAGAAATATGATTATGTTTAACCAAAAAAAAAACAAATATATATATAAAAAAAATTAAAAAAAAAGAAAATTAAAACTGCATAAATAGCTTATTATTATATAAATAGCTGAATTATTTATTGAATAACAACACCGCCCGGTGCTTAGCTCGAATACATTCAATTTGTGACGCAATAAAATTTCTATTTGAAATAAGTAGTATGTAAGGTCAAGAAATGAAAATGTGCACTTGACAACCAGCTAGAAAATAAATTCAATATAATAATATTTATACCTACGCAGTAACGTAGTTAATTACAATTTTCCATCTAAAACACACCGAACCAAAAATGAAATATCCAGAGAGGAATACAATACAGAAGAAATTAAAATTTATAAAACAATATTTATTAGCAAAATATTTGATATAACAGTTGACTGCTTTAAAGAGAAACCCATGTAAAAACTATGAAATAGAAAAAAAAAAAAAAAAAACTGCGTAATACATAAAATAGAGAGTACCCGTGCGGCGTAACGCGAACATTTATTTATATATGCTATGGTCGTAGCTATATACTCGCGTATATATAAAAAAAAAAGTTAAATTACCGATTTAATACAGAAATCTATTGTGTACAGAAAATAAAACAGAATTTACAAATATCACAATACAAAAAAAATAGCTCGCAGTCTGGGTGAACATTAAAAAAAAAATTAAATAAAAATTAAATTATAAAATACAACAGTACCGGCAAATTATTATTGCGACGAAGTTATATTATACCTATATCGATATGCGCATCGCAGTTACAAACAAATTACCAAAAAAAAAAAACGTTTTTTATACAATAAATAAATAAAGAAACATAAATAGCATTAAAATTAATTATCCGAATGTATAAAATAATTTATAAATTAAACAGTATGTGAATTAGAACATAAATATTACGCACCTTCACCTCAATTTGAAATTAATGCGCAAAAAAAAAAAAGAATTTAACTTTCGAAATTGTAATCCAACACACAAATTACTAAATCAACAGACCTACAATGTATACGAACGAGTTTATGTTGAATGCAATTTACAAATTAAATATTTAACAGAGACAATAGAGTAGCCGTTTATTGTTGTTGTTGTTTGCTACTTTTTCAAAAACCACAGAGAACGCAGTTAACACAAAATAGTAGCTGGAGTAAATCGTATCGATTGAAATACAAAATATAATAATAATGAAATATTGACTATTTAGCAATAATATTTGTGAATGACAATTTAAAAAGCACAAAAAAAAAGAAGTTAATATTAATCCAAAAAGTTATACATTTAGGAAATATAATAAAATATATTTCAGTTAAAATGTACAAAATGCAAGTATTGATATTGAAATTTAATACGCCGCAAAAACTCTTCGAAATCGGCTTCTTTTTTATTTTGGTAAATGATTTTCTTATATATTCTGCATTAAATCACAACCGTACAACAAACACCCGCCACGACCAAAATAATTCACAATTAACCATCAAAACGTTCTACTTCGTAGAAGGCACGCAACGCAACTGAACGTGAATTAACTGTATTTTTATTATTTGAAATCACAAAATAGTATATTTTTTTTTTCTGTTTTTGATGAATGTTTCCCTCTATTGATGCTATATAAGTGAGACCGTATTGTTACTCATTTTTAAGTTGGCGGGCTATCTGTTTTTATATAATATATTCACACTTTTTACATCACAATTTTTTTTTTGATTTTTATTATAGCCCGTACGACGTACCTGCTATATTAAACGTGTGCTATTACATACAATTCACACTAAAAATATGATTATTATTGGTACATATTATTTTTTTCTACTTAAAATAAAAAAAAAATCTTTAATTTGCGTATTATTTTATTAATGATAAAATATAGTTGCTTATTTACTATAAGAACGTAAAATTATGGCATAAATACGAATTCTCAAAGCTCTCAGAGAAAACGAGAGAAAGAGATAAAAAGAGAGATAATAGAGAGAAGAGAAAACGAATATAAAAACATTGGGAGTAATCCAGATTTTGTGGTACTGTGGCATTTATTACAGAATTTAATTTCTTATGCGTATATGTTAACGACATAATGACAAAAAGAGAAATATATGTGCTGCAATTATCACTTTTATATAATATGTAGGTACCAATATATATATATATATATTTTTGTTTAATTTTATAATTTCAATTTTATTCTCAGTTTTCTCTATGTTAATTGCTATTTGAAGATATGTATTTGTTATACGTTATATAAAAATGATTCTTCTATAGACTTAGACAATGCTAGCTTTTGCGCATTTATGACATACAAAATGTAAAGCGTATATTATTGCTTCATTACATGAAGAAGTATTGGTATACAGAGGTTAATAATTAGATTAGATAATTTTTTTTTCTTTTTTGTTATTGCTTATAGTTTCCAAAACATAAATGAATGCTTAAGTATATACACAAATAGATTATTTATTAGTACAATGTTTAAGTGTTAATCTCTCCAAAAATAGTTTCTTACAGAATATAATAGGTATATATACTGATTACATAATTAAGGGGCCTATGACCCATTATCTTATACAGGCTGAACTTTCTAGTTTTGCGCTTAAATCGAAGTTATTTCATAAGCTATAGGTTAAATCATTTTCGTTTACAAAGAAAAAATTTCAACTAATATTTTTTTTGAAAAAAGTTTTAATCGATTACTTCTAGTTTGTGCAACATTTCAATTAGATGTAAAATTGTATACAATTTTAATGTTTTTGTTTTATTACACGCTTAAACAGAAATATTGATAAAACTATAAAATATTGATAAAAAATTTCTATTATAACGAAAATGAAGTTGAATAAACGTTAATTATTAGTAATTTCTATCCATTTCGTTAAATAATATTGTTAAACTACGTTAAAACCATCTTTAAAATTACGTTCCGTTAAACAATCGTAAAATTAATGTCAAGTTTTAAATACGAAAAACTTTTTTATGAAATAAAAATAATTGCAAAATAATAATCATTGTTAGTAAAACATCTAATTAGATTCTTATTTTTAAACCAATAATTGTTTTCAAATTGAGGGAACCGATGACCAATTTTAACATACAGAATCTCCTGAACATTTTTAATATTTTAAAATAAATAATGAGCATAAGAAATATATGTAAGATTAGATAATTATATACAATTTAATTCATTTATACTAATAAGTAATAACAGATATTTGTTAACAACAAACAAAGACTATATATAAGTAATATCTATTTTTAACGAACAAATGAACGTCAATATTTGACCTATAACCAGAATATCACTATAAACAGTTTTATTTTCAAACAAAAGGTGATTATTTCTTTGTTACATAAATTCTTTTGTCAGCATTGAAACTAACGGAACCATTATTTTTAATGTAGGCTATCAGGTAATATACCTACGTATTTATGTATTTTATTCACATAATTTTTTCTGGTTCAGTGACAATAAAACATATTTTTTTGTTCCTATTCTTTAATTGATCTATTATTGAACAAAACAAAAAGTTTATGTAAATATTAATTATTTCTTCAGAGAAAATTTCAATATAAGTAACTACCTACTTATTTTTAATTTTTTTTATTTCAACCAAAAATATCAAAAGAAAGAAGTTTCGCACCACATTGATACTGTGCGCATATTATTAATAGAATACGTTATGTTATACTTATTAACACATGTGTGATTTTAATTTAATACAACTTTATTTACAACATATATATTCATATAAATAATATACATACTGAAACAAAGTATATTTTCAATATTTTGTTTAAATGCTCTCTACGATTTATTGTATAAATACATTTAAAAAAAAATTAATGAGTATACATAAAATATTTTGTTATCTTATAAAAGTATATGGTCTATGAATAAAGGAAGGTTTATATTAAAGATTCCTGGTTAAATAGCATTCGTAAAAAATGAGACATTTTTCATTATTTTTCTTTAGAAGCTGTAGCTAAGAGCTATATACTATAGCCTTAATATTTTTTTTCGACATTTTTAAAATTCATTGAAAATGTTTTTGATCAGAAACTATTAAATCGTAATAAATGCGAAGTCATTATGAAACATTGAACAGCGTTTATAGGTAAAAGTGATGAACAATAAACTTGTTATGGATGCA
>JAABKK020025890.1:0-16911 GCA_011634745.2 Catotricha subobsoleta | reverse complement strand
CCTTAAAAATCTATTCTTTTTAAGCTATAAAAAATATACAATTTTAAAATGATTTCTTTAAAACGATTTATAAATCATGATTTATAAATTAAAAAAGCGTAGTCATTATATCGTTTATAAAGGATTTTTAAATGATCTATAAACAATTTATAAATTGCAAGCAATTTTGGAGCGCACTTTCTAATTGATTTATAAATCATTTATAAATTGTTAAATGTTTGTTGGGTTTATTTGAATCATCTCTGCTACTACATTATTTTTTGTTTTATTCTTATTATTATTATTTTGTGGTTTAAAATGAAAATGTTGTTGTTGCCTTTTAAATTAGTTACATACATTTTATCTCTTAGTTGCGACATATACATGCGATGCGATGTATTCTCAACTTGCTTGAAACTTGATATGTTCGTTACAGTTAACTGGAGTGAGTACATACAGTAACAGCAAAGTTAATTTAAAAAAAAAATTGAGCGTTCCTTTTTACGCTCTCTATGCAAATTATTATTAATGCTGTTTACATATTGCGAGTTTATTAAAAATAATTAACCTTATAATACATTTTAAATCTATAAACAAATTTGATTAATATGTATGGTTATTATGGGGTGTATTTTTTCTTTTTTTTATATGAAGAAAATTTGATTATTTATTTATTTATTTATATATACAACCTACGGGTTCGGGACCCTACGGGAAACAATAATATTTGCATATAGAAATAATTATAGAAAAAAACCTTAATATTCTATAGTACAATTTATATCAAATATTCAACGGGGAGGAAGTGGATTATATCCTAAATAATTTAGGAGATAATTGTCAAAAACTGAGTATTAACTTAAAAAAAAAACAAATTATTGGCTTCCAAAATATTTGAGAGTTAATTAAACCTCCACTTTCTCACCGGTCCCCTCTATTTAAGGTACGAGAGTTATATTTTATATTTTTTAATTTTAGTACAGGCACTCTAACCATTTATGAGTAAACTAATTCCCAATGCAACGAAACCTTAAGGGGTTGTAGGGTTTATTAAAAAGCCCATAGCTTCGGAACGAAACATCGGATATATATTTCGATTCAAATTTAATTTCCTTTCCAAAAGTTCAAAGTTCGGAAGCTTTTTAATAAAACCTTGTAAATTGCAACTAAAAGTACAAAAGTACCGTTACAACAGTGTTCCGGAGGGAATTTCCGTTGGGAGTTTTGGGAATGGAAGGGTCTCTAGGAACCCTACAACACCTTTAAAGTTTCGTTCCATTGGGAATTGGTTTCTCATAAAGATACATTTCATGGTTAGAATGCCTGTACTGTTTGTATCGAGCTTTAATTCAACATGTTTGTATTTATTTGCACTAAGAAATCGAGAGAGACTCATACTTCACGGTTATACGGAGAAAAATCACCCTAATTATTTATTATGCGCACAGCTTTTTTATGTGTATAAAAATAAAGTTTAAACAGCAACATTTGAACATATAGATTTTCTTTGGAAAAACCTGCAGAGATTGAAACAAACTCATGTGTTTTTGCGACACATGAGTTGTTGGCTATAAAAATAATTTTTATAATAAGTATTGTCATGATTTTAGTTTGCAATCTGATGCAGTAAGTATGTACTTGAATTTCATTTATCATTAGTCCGTTTTTATAACATTCATGCTTATTGCTTATATACAAATAGAATAAATGGTACACCAGAATTAAGATTTTTTTTTAAACATCTTTTGAAGTCAATACAAATATTTATTCTCATCAATCAATCGTTAATAATGTTCTGTTCAAAACATTTTCTGCATACACAAAATTATTCATTTGAAATTATAAAAATAGACATTTTTATTACGTTATGATAAACTGTATATAGTTGTATTTAAAATATTGTTTGTAATTAAGATGAAGTCATATAGGAAAGCTTGCTTTGTGAGTTCTCAAAATATAAATACGTACTTACACCACGGCTACATATGCTCCTCTCGGTTTCACTTTAATAATATTGAAATATTAATGTTCAATTTAGTTAAACTGCCCAAAATTTTGGTAAATGTAACGCATGTACAATATGTTCAGCTTCAGAAAAGGAATTAATATTTTTAATATATCGAATGTATATTATGTTAGTTGAGTTTCACACAAACTATTTACAACTACATATATTACACATAACGTTCAAGCCATGTACATTCTATTATTTTATATAAAGTTAAGATTTTAAATGTTTGTTTTGAATATTTTTTAACTTTTTCATCTTTTCTCATTCTTTGCGATAAAAATGGGAACATTATTTATATATATATTATATATATATTTAAAATAAAAAGATTAATAGCAAAAAAAACACCTCTTTCTGAGTAAATTTGCATAGAACATTTGCGTTAAACCAAAAATTGATTTATTGAATAAGTTATGAAAGCGCATTTTATACAAAAAAAAAAAAAAAACCAAGAATATAATGGGTTGGTTTCGACCGAATTGCCCAAATGTATTTCATATTAATCATGATTTTGAATCGAAAATAAATAATAAAGTAATTTTGAAGAATAAAATGAAAAATATTTCCATATCGATTTTTAATTATTTCTACTTTTCTTTTTCTATCGACAATTTTCATCTTTAACATTAGACTTAAAAATATTTATTATACCTATTTATTATGAATATTTGACTATAACCTATAAGGTCATAGCCTTATAGCTTTAACGATACTTTCTTTTTTGTGCAGAAACTTTTTTAACTTAGCACTTAAATATATTTTACTTTTCGTTTTCAGCTACAAAACGCGTTCATTAACGAGAATATTGCAAAGCCGAAGGACTTTTTTTTAGGGATAGAGAATTAAGTTATTTTTTTTTATCGTATTTAGATGGAAAAAGTGACGAAAGTGTCATACAATTCTGTGTCGGCACTTAAAAAGTAGATATACTTAAGCAAAAAAAAAAAAAAACAGAGACTGCCTACTACTATAAAAAAAGATACGATATTATAATGATATTATCAATCTATATTTACTTAGAAGTGAATACGAATACAAAAGAGGAAATCTTTTTTCTTGCTTTCTTTTTTCTTTTTTTTTTGTGGGTGGGTTGAGAGAATATTATAGGCAGCCGTGCGTAATTATTTTGTTGTTAGTATGAAAATTATTTGTGGCTTTAACTTTGTGCACACAAAAACCAAACTCTAACATGGACATATTTTAGTGTAGATTATTTTGTAAACGATTTGAAAAAATGGAAAGTATTTACTTTTAAAGATTTAAACCGATTTAACAATAAATACATTTTAGGGTAAGAAATGGTTTCTCTGATGATGGTGTCTCACTAGAGTCTATTTAAGCAATTTGATTATTTTCTTTATCATTTCAGCATTTTTCAGTTTATTGGACAATTTTTCATGTGTTCATTGTGACTATTATGTCACATATTTCATTACGTTTTATCTTTAAAATGTGTAGTGTATCATTATTTAATATTTTCATATCACCTGGGTAATTTGTATCATTATTTTCATATCGCTGAAACCCTAAAAAAAAGATTTTATTAATTTTTCAAAAATAGTGAATGTGATAATTTTTCTCGCCATAATATCCATTGTTTATATAAATTACAAGCGCAATTAAAATTAATTAGTACGTAAATTTTTTTTTTTTGTTTAATTACATATTGTATATAAACTTATAAAATATCGTGTGTAAGCTTTGATAGCTTTTGTAATAATAAAATAAATTATTTATCACTTTATAGTTTATATATATTCTATTTTCTATATAATTAACTTTTCACAAAAAGATTATTTCTATGCTAGCTAGTTTGTATTTTACGCATAAACATATATAGACAACCCACCCACATGCACAAAGTACATTAAAACATGGATTTAATTTCCATTAAAACGAAATAACAAAACAGGAATAAGCGAAATGAAACAATCAATTTATAATCTACCACAAACACCTGTATTACATATTTTCGGCATTCGACGAACATTTATTACAAAATCAACAAAAATGTATGGAATGCATTTTTTGCTGGTTAGATATAGGTATATATAGTCATGATTCAATTCTCCGATATGTGTGTTTGAAAATGAGTGGCAGACTAAATATTTTATTTATATATCAGATTCGATTTTTCAATTAAAGTTCAGGCAGTGTACAAAATGTACAATATTCGATTCAGTGCCAACAATTATTTACATAGAGAAATGCTTTTCTGTTATGTATTATGTTTTCTATGCATCGAATTGATTACCGAAAATGTATAATTTGAAAAAAAAAATCTTTCTGCATACATTTCATAAAATATACAGATTATCAAATTGGAAAACTAATCGTTGATGCGGTAAATAAAATTAAAAGCCGAAAATTGTATTTAAAGATGCGAATAAATGCTAATTAATTTTTGATTTTTTTCATATTTTTAATGCATTGTATATTTGAATTAGCCTGTCTAAATTCAAGAGGTAAATTAACAGCAAAATAATGAAACAGAGGATAATCGGTTTTTTATTTTATTATTTTCCATTTCAAAATTGTTTTCTTTTTTTTTTTTTGTGATTTTGAGTTTAAATAATACATATAACTACTAACAGAAAAGATAAAAGTTAAAATGGTGGATTGTGCATATTTGATTTATTTTTCAGAATTATTTTTAAAAATTAATTGTTGATTTATATAAAAATGTAAAAATAAATTATTAAAAACGAAAACAAAAACCATTATTATTATTATAATTTAGAATTGCAAACAGCCACAGCCTATGTCGACTTATAAGCACAATAAAATTCCTCGGAGGGGGGGGGGAAATAATCATTTATTCATAAGCCACATGTTTTCTAATTTTCTAATTCATTAATTTTTATAATAAGCAAATAATCTTTACCATCGTATATTATTTTCCTAACAGGATTTATTTTTCTTTTCTCGTTAAAAATCCATTTAAAAAAAAAAAAATACAAAGTCGCTATTATTTGAAATGAAATGAAAATGTTTTTATCATATATGTATTATGGGTTTTTTTTTTTTTTTGTTAACTCAAAATTTTCCCATTTGATAAAATAAAACAAATAATATAATTCACCAATCAATTATTATTGGACTAATCTTACTTTATTGGGAGATACTCAAATTTGAAACGTTTCTGAACATTTATTTATTTTTCCTCGAAACAATATAAAGATAAAGCATTTAATATTTTTTTTCTTTTTTTTTTTTTGAATAAATACCTATTGTAACATAAAGGATGAAAAAAAAATAAGAAGAAAATACGCCTAGATATGTAACAAAAATTGGCCCACCATTCACGTAATAATTTAGTCTCTCAAATTATGTCTGGCTTAAGGTTTTGGTTAAAGCAGAAATCTACCTTTTATTCCAACCACGATCCCCGGGTTCTGTATTATAAAAGTACAACGTATAATCTATTGTATCCAACAAAATTAAATCAAATTATGGGATTTAACATTTTAATATTATATCGTTTTCTTTCTATTTTAGATCTACTAAAAACATATAATAGCAACTTTATATATTAATTTGGAGGTTTTTGTGCTGCGCTCGTAATTCCATTATAATATTTCCACTTATACATTTATATAATCGTATCGTGTAAAATTTAAAAGCTTTAAACGAATAAGCTTATAACATAGTAATAATATTATATAAATTTAAATGCCACTGTCTGATGAATCTGAAAATATTATTTATTTCAGAAACAGCTGTAGCACAGCATATTACATCTTATATTTGCGTGTTTATAGGATACGCGTACAATATGCTTGAGTACAAATTTTTATATTGTCATATTTTTATTATGTCACGTTGATGATGAGAATGCTTTTTTTTTTCTTTTTATTGAGAACGATAATTTATATAATATAATATAACTGTGGGCCCAAACGAATATGAACGACATTGTTGTTGTTAAGTATTTGGTTATGATAGATTCGAGGGCGCTGCCATACATTTATAAAGGAATAACATAACAAAAATTAGAATACGTCCTGGAAAAGGAAAAAACAAATTAATCAGTTTTTTCGTCGCAAAAATTGTAATAATTTGAAATAAACATGAATACTTCGAAATATTGTTAACGTTGATATATGTAATTATTTTCAGTAATATTATCTTCTTACCCAGGATAGATTTATTGAATATTTATTCTTGTTCTGGGTCACTGATTTAATATTATGCATTTAATTATCTTAGCAACCTAACTTTATATTGTATGGAAAAATCACATTTCTTCAATTCATAAAGACTTTGTACTTTGTAAAATAGGGGGTGATATTTAATACGTATAAATATATATCATTTGCTACTATAAATTTTGGTTACACAGTAGAGTGAAGCGATTTTTCATATCTTTCACAATGTTTTTTATTTTTGTTGCATATTTGGGTCTCCTGATAAACATATAAGGTATAAATGAATTTGAAAATAAATTAGATCTTCGATGTTTTGTAGTGACAACGATGTAACTAAAAAAAAAAATCATGGTAGATGAGGTTATGAAGTAAAATTCGCATCAACCTATTATAAGGCTTAAAGTATTTAAATTCAATTTTAAATTTAATTTTTAAAATTTACTGAGTCATTTTTATCTAAGGGTCCAGAATAGCTCTGTCACGTTCTTTTTGAAAGAATTTAGACGTGAATAATTTTGAAATTCGGCTAACAAGTTTTTTTTTTTTCATCAATACAATATATGTAGAAATAATCCATTTAAATTAGAACTTAAATTCTTTTGTTTTTTGAGTTTTTCTATATTTCTGTTTTTTATTTTTTATTTTTTTTTTGTTTACGTATAATGTTAATAGCCTTTAACATCATTGACAAGTTATGAATATTTGATGGTCATACATTTTTCATATGAATTTTAATGTTACGGGTTTTGTGTTGGGTTTTAAAATATTTTTGTTTGAGTGTTGCTTTTTAATATTTCACAACATTTATCGTTACATGAATTTTTTATTTTTTTTGGTGCCCGACAGACATTACAAATTAATTCATTTTTATTAGGATTAACAATAATAATATGTATTAGTTTTTTTTTCTTTGTATTTATTTATATTTATGTAGGTCAATTGATGTTTACAGCATGAATTTAACAGAAACATACCTACACTACAAACTACATATAAACTCGTATAAAATTATGGTAATCGTATTTGGATAGAATAAAGATCATAATATCTTTGTTCTCATAGAAAGTAAAAAATACATTTTTTTTTTTTTTTTTACAATTTTAATGATGTCCCGTTTCAACTTGTATTTTCTGTTAATATTTTTTTGTTTACTTTTATTTTTTTTCCGCGTTCACGATATTTGATATATTCTTTAAAGTGGAAAATTGATTAAAAGAAAATAATAATATCATTTGTTGTGTTTTTGTTTTTTTTTCCCCCTATTTTTTGAGTTTACTTTGGTTTAGATGGTATTCATTTCATTCAGTCGAATTTTATTTCTAGCTTTGAGAGTTCGACTAACGAGAGTAAGTACAATGTGTAGAAAGTTGGGTGGTAATTGGTGTTTTGTTTTGTTATAAAAATAAAAATAAATAAGTATTTTGTCTGAAGATGTGATTTCGAAAATGTGACAGAATTGATAACGATACATTTTAATAGATTACTTCTGAAAACAACATGTTGTTTTAATATAAACAATTTTCTATTTTAATGATATTCCTATACTTATATATTGTTTAATTAATTTAATATATAGTATAGTGAAATTATTCCCGATGCGAGGGAGCGCTCTACTGGTAAATTTCTTGTAATCAACAATTATCTTTTTATCGCCGAAAAGTAAAGCCATTTAGCATAATTTTAAATATTATTAGATTAGCCATTCGCAGTTTCGTTAATGTATATTATGAATTTTACGAGCGCTAAACGAGATATTTGGATGCATGCATATAACAAAGCAAGCACACTATAAAATTGGTTTTAATCACATTTTTAAACATGTTTCAATGTAATTTATATGATCTGGAATTCCAGGTATTTTGTCTAATCCACTTTAAAATGTAAATGGAAAAGCAAAAAAAAAGAAACGGTAAATAAATAATAGACTTGATATTCATTTTGTTTGGTGTACATTGACAATATTTCTCTTTTATACAATATCTCTTTTCAAGGAAATACATAATCATAGCACGTATTTGATTGTAAGTTGATACACAATTTGATTTATATATCAAATAATGTATGAATAAACATGAAGTAAATAATGTGTACAACTTAGCAAACTTAACCATAAATATTGAATGCGATTCAAATCTACACTTTACAGTTTGAATATAATCTTCTCAACCGTGTCACCTGTATTTTGTATACATTTGAATATAGAAATAAAAGACAATTGACTTTATAAAATATATGTAAGATAGTCAGACGTCAAAAAGAGTCTCAGCATGGTCGGTAAATATGCTAAATATTTTTATAAAGGTATGCTTAAAATGAAATAAAAAAAAATAACATCGTATCGTAAATATTATAATTAGCATGGATCGAGTTTTCTTTTAAAACGCTGGTACCATCATTTTTTTGTGTTGTATTTGATCTCCTGAGTAGCTTGTATAGATAGATGATTTTGAAAATAAATTAAATTTCGATGTGTTTGAAGGCCCAAAAGAGAATAGAAAGTATTTTATCTAGAGTATTGTAAGTATATAAGGAGCATAATAAAAGCAAGGATTTGAAATGAATTTAAAATATACCACGTTCTCATTACAATTTTTCATTTAATATTACCAAAAACATTGGAACCTAAACAGATGGTGTAAAGTTGCTCTGGATAAGTGACATTTCTGCTCTATCACTGTTTCAGTTGCTCTATATATAGATCAAAATCCACACACACATACTTGTGTTTTGTTTGAGAAAGTCATGTATGCTAATGAATACAAAAACTTTAAAAAGAAATGAGCGGTCGAATCTATCGAGATCAAGAGCAAGAAAAAAGAAACAAATAGAACGCAACTAATACAATGTATTTTTACAACTATATCTACTACAACATTATTATTATATTAAAGCAAGAAAACTTGATCAATAACCACTAAAACAAAAGTGTGCCTTAAGGAATTATTACAAATAAATAAAAATCGTTCAATGTATACTTACCCACATATATTTATTGCTTTTACACTAAATAGCCCATCAATTTATTATTTATTTTTTATAAATGTTATTCAGACTATTTGGGTTTTGTTTTTATTTAATATCTGTAATAGCTTTATGTCATGGTTACGAATGAAACTGTAACGAAGAAAAAAGAGAAGAAAAAAAATAATAATAATAAGAAAGGAAAAGCTAAATGGAAAATTAATAAGTATATAACTTCCCTTTGTGTCAGATTCAATACATAAATAACGATATTTAAAGAAAGCATTTTCAAATGGTTTTTTTTTTTTCATATCTCGTTTTTCATTTCCATTTGCTGTCAGACCTCGTTTTTTTCAAATAAAATATATGTGTTATTGAAATAATATATTCTTTATGGTAATCAATATTCAATAAACATAAATATACACTTCACGTATGGCATGTTGTATGGATATGTAGATTATTATATATATTTATTGCGATACATACACGATACAAACAAATAATCTGAATCCTATATATTTTCCAAAGTTTAACCTTTTTACTGAACGTTTTTGCTTCTCGAACAAAAACATAAGGAAAATGTATTTATTGCCTTGTGGCGTCTTATATGCAAGCGATATAAATATAATACCAAAAGCTACATCATTACCTATTTACCGACAAGCAACCTATATACTAATGGCATCTTAAATCAACATGATATCATTTTGTATACTCTTTATTTTTTTTACCGGTATGTTGTGGTAATGCTTTATTGCACGTATCGTGTCGTCGTACATTTGCTTAACTATTTACGGTATGTTTAAATGTATAATAGTTAAGTAATTTACTTACCTGCTTCGTCATGGGACATGTCACAAAGTAAAAAAAATCCAAATAACTATTTTCAAGTAAAAGTTTAATGAAATTGCGGTATAATAAAGTGTATTTTGCATAGCACTGATATTTTAGATTTTGTTTGTTTAGTTTTAAGAAGAAATTGAACAATTTAAAACAGCCGTTTTTAATATATATCATGGATTAGATCAGAAAAGCAGTATGTACACTTTTATAAATTTTTCTGGAAAATAATTTTTAAGGGTTTATATTGATAAGCTATATATATAATATATATCCTTTTGTGAACAACGCGTTTAGGCATTGTAGCGACTTGACTCAACCGTACAAAATCTTTCATAATATTTAAATTATTATAAATATTGTATTCTGCAATATTTAACTAAATATACTTAAATTCAAGTATACTAAATTAATTAATTATATTCTACAAATATGCAGACATGCATAAATATATTTGGCACTATACAAATATTGTCAAACAATATTTGTATTCAATAATTTTATTAAACATAATTATATGTTACTTATTGTTAAGTCAATATAAATATTGGTTCATTTCTTCATTCTAACCAGTCTAAGTTTTACCCTAATAAAGACAGTTCCTGGAAGAATCCTCTTGATGAAAGAGTTTATATCAGCATGAAATTTAGAATAATTAATAAAGTAAAAGTAAATTATAGTAAAAAGTGTTATATTTAAATATTGTAGAAAAAAAACACTTACAGCTCATACTCTACAATTGACGCTGTGAATTGGCGTCACACTACAAACTGGATTATCGATACAATACTGCGCCAGCAATAAGTTTAAAGCTCTAGAATCTTTGAAGAATAAACTGCACAGCGTACCTACCACAATAAGCAAATTGGAACTGGAAACAAAACCATTTGGTTCTAGGACGGTTTTAAAACCGTTCAGAATTGTGGAGTCGAACTATTGGTTTCAATTTGGTTCTATTTTATCTTTCTCCATACTGTTTGTTTGACGACGGTTGCAAGACGGTTTACAAGGCGGTTTCATATGACTTCGTATACACCGGCGCTAGATTAAAACGTTTTAACTCGGCATACATTAATACCGAGAACAGTCATGAAAACAATTTTCTTTATATGCGAATTCTATTATATGTCAAAAAAAATGACAAAAAAAAAGAAAAAAAAAGTTTAAAGAAAGTTGAAAAAAAAGGAAATTATGGAAAATCCATTTTTTATTTTTGGAAAATTGGAGTTCCAGATGTAGTTCTAACACCGTTTCTAAACGGTTGTAGAACGACGCGTAAACCGTCTTTAAACCGACTTAGAACCAAAATAAAACGGTTCTGGAATCAATTTTTACAGTTCCAGGACGGTTCTCAAGAAAAAAAAACTGTTTATTGGGTAGGTACGCTAAAACTAAACTTAACTTAACTGATTTTTTGCGCTAAACACCATCGATATATTTTCACTCGATCGCATGTCTTATGGTTAACTTCTTAAACAAAAGATACTTATCTTATATGTCTAATGTTTACTTCCTTATAATTCAAGATATCCATTTATTTTTATTGTGCGACCAATCATTTAAATATACTGAAGCTTTTACATATTACTGTTCAATTACAATGATTGCTGTTTTTATAGATAATGCAATATATTTAACAAGGAAATTGCGTGAGTTATGTGAATGTGAATAGGTATGTAATATTTAATAAAATACAGACCTATAATGTTACAAGAAATGTTGTCCATTTCTTGATCAAAAATAATTGTACAATATTATTTAACTAATGATATCAGAATCTTATGGAAATTATAATAATAAAAGAGTAACATAACAAATGCTAAATTTTCTTTGTATAATCTTTGCATATTCAGAAAGAAGTATTAAATTGAAATAATTTAATGTAGTTTATAAATATAATCCCTAATTTGAACTATTATCTTTATATAAAAAAAAAAACTCCAAATTGAAAGGTTGAGTGTTTTTGTTCATCTAATCTGATACCAAAACATAAAAAATAATATTGTGCAGAGGTGTTTTCTTCGTTCATCGTTCATCTCCATATAATATTCAAAATACTATAAAATTCTATCTACGTGTTCAGAGTCAGATAAATCCTTAATACTCTTAAATTACATCATGTTTACATTCTGTTAAAAGAAACCTTTTTTTTATTCGTCTATTTTGCATTAAGTAAAAAAAAAACGAAAGAAGAAGAACTTTCATCTTATCGCAAGAGCTCACAAAACTTCACATTTTTTTTCTCTCATCTTCTCATTTCTTTACACTGATGTTAACGGCCAAAGGAGCTAAAGGTTTATATTGCCGATGATGGTGTCATAAGACATCTTCATTTCACGACACAAATACATTCACATACATATTTAGTTGGCATGCGACCTTTGACGCGATTTTTGTTATACTGAAAAATAAAATCATTCGTTTTACAAAATCTTTTTTTTTTTTTATGTATCGAGATTGATATAATATACACATGAAAATAAATAAGAACAGCATCAGATGTCGAATCGAATTTATATTTTGATAAAACAGGTTTAGGGGTATAATATAATTTAATACCTCCGCAATCTAAAGCGCAAAAAAAAAATTATCAATTTACTATCGAGGCATCATCCACTTAAGAAATGTGTCCGTATATAAAGATGGATAAAAGTGTATTCAATATAAAATGAGAGGTGCTACCCACAAATGTATAAAAAGAAAACACACATAAATATATATATATATAAAAAAAAAAAAAAAAATAAAAATATTCGTTATGAAAATCGTATAAAATAGATTTTTTAAATGAAATCTTGCTTCTGTGAATTTATTTTACCTGCGATATACTCAAGATATGATTTTTTTTCATTTTACATTTTATACTCTGCATTTTTCAATTTTCTTTTCTACATTGTTGAAGATTTAAAATGAAGAAGCTTTTACAGCAAATTATTTTGCACGGTAGAAGACTAAATTATATTTAATTTAGTTAATACAATTTTCATCGTATTCAGTCATTTTTTTACGTACAATATATACATATATATATAATATTATAACTAATATAAAATATATAATAATGTTGTTGCGTAAACTGTATTTAATTCTTTGATTGTTGATAGTAGTGCCAACCCAGGGTAGTAGTAATACATTATCTGTATGTGTATACAGACATATAACTTCCCTAATAAATAATAATATAAAATATATGCAAGAGTATACGTAAATAGAAAGAAAAAACGTTTCAACCGCATATTCTTCATTATTTTTTGCTTCTTCAAAATTCATTATTACCTGCATTTTTATTAACAAATTGCTAGCATTTATCACTGAAAATGTACAAAGAATGTTTTGAACATACACTCAAAATGATTTGGTGGAAAAAGGTATTACATTTTCTTTTCTATTTTCTTTTTATGTAATGTTATTATTGTTGTTGTTGTCATTGTCGTCGCAGACATCTTCATCTAATATTTCGTTTTCTTCTTCATTCCATTTTCAGTTTTATTATGAACATTTTCGTAATGTTTCATTTATTATAGAGAGTGGTTGTGTATGATATGATTTTGCTATTTTCCTGTATACTCTGATGATTCAATTTAGCTGTCGGTTTTACTTCTACATATTTACCAAAATGAAACTCTTCTTCTTCTTAATAATCACTTGCTATTGCATATATATTATTATGATATTATATACATATACATATACATATATATTTTGTATAAAATACTCCACATTGGTTCTTGTATTACATAAAATGCAAGCAAATATATTTAAATTTGATTTCGTCCACGAATGATTCTTGATCTTGACACCAGTTTGACTATACCTTATAATGCTAATTCTGTAACAATAAATATGGGTAATTACAAACGAAAAAAAAATAACTAAATTGTCGCCATTTGCTCTGTCGCGCCACCGTAAGACAATATCAAAAGCATAGATAGGTACTTTAATATTTTTATATAATAACAAAATGGTTCCCCTAAGAATTATCCTTAAGTTTGATGGTTTTTTTTATTGTAGGTAGACACCAGACAGTGTTAACAACATAGAGCTGATAATAGAAAGAAAAAAAATCTTTTAAAAGCACTTTTAACAATTACTCATTATATTGACCGAATTGCGGAAGAATTGGCAGAAACGTAATATTGACGAGATTAAAAACTATATGGGCATTTTTTTTTCTTTCTGAAAAGTATTTATACATTTGAAAAATGACATATGATCTCTAGCAAGATTCAAATAAAATCTTTCATTATTTTTTCGTTGATTCTTTATATATTTATTTATTTATTTATGACAAAAAAAATTAAGTATAATACAAACAAAAATAAAATAACAAAAATAATCACCAGAATACAGATTACTACAATCAACTCGATTATTATGGTCATGTGTTACGGCAATTACAATGAAAACTGGTTCTAGATATGTCAAAGTCGTAGAGGTGTACAACGGCATTAAATGCTTTATACGTAGGTATATCTACTATTCATCGACTCAAAGGAATCGTAATTTCTTCTATGGAAATCAATGAATAGAAACTCCTGGTTTTTCAGTCGGCGGCGTGAATGCGGGACGGTAATTCTTAGTAAATATAACAAATTGGAGTCGATCCGACCACAAATCAAATTGAAATATTTTCAATTGCTTCGAAATAAATTTATTATTTACAAACTACAAAATGTATTGCCACAAAATGCCAATGCAAAATTTAGATTTTTTTTTAATTACTTAAACATATAAATTTAATATTTTCAACTCAAATACCCATATCATTTGGTCGATGACTTTTTATGAAGATTAAATATTGAAAATTTCTAGCTAAATTGAAAATAAACTTATTATTTAGCTTGTGGTTATCTTGTACTTGTACATAGGCTAAATATAGTAATAATTTTATGCATATCTGATAGTGACTACATTGAATTTAACTTCAATTTAGCAAATAATTTAGCCCAAAATTATCAATTGAGAAACGACCTAAGTATCATATTTTGATAAATCAAAAATAGTTTTCTTCCTCTGATTCTTTATTCTATTTTATTTTTTATAATATGTATATTGAAATATCCACGCCGTTGCCTTCTACTTACACACAAAAAATATCACGGTGATTCTGAAAAGATTATTGCTTCAAATTAAATATTTAAATGAGATTTTCAGCATTTGAACATTTTCTTGTACATTAACTAAAGTTAAAAGAACTTATCCCAAAAGTAAGGGATTAAACAGTGGCATGGTGCTATTATAATACAGACGTTGTCATTGTTACGTTGTGTGCCATTCGGAAAAAGCAGAATCGTATAGAATCTCTGTGTTAAATACTCAGAAAATATACCGCGAAATAATAATTAAAATTGAGTTGTGAGCAAGCTATATTCAAATATCTTTACACTTTACATGTAATTGCGACTGTACACAAATGAATAAAATGAGCGTGCAATAGATATATATAAACTATACAGAAAATTTGATAAATATTTATTTACGTTTCACTGCCGTGTAAGTATTCCGTGAATTGCTTCTAAATATATTATTTATATGTATTGCTTGCAACTTATAATAATGCAACTTTAGAGAGCCAACTGAGCACCAGTTTCATGTAAGTACAATAATAATAAACTTGAATAATTATAAATAAATAACAACACCCGCATATATCTACATTCGTTTTAACTGTGACTGTACAAATATAAACTTAAAATTGAAATGGCACAGTCTATGAATAGTTCATAACTTTCGTATAATAATAGAGCAATAGAAGCACTCAAACTTTTGAATGGTTAACGAGACCAGCCAGTCAGCCAAGTATGATATCCGTTCTATTAACAACAATAATAGAGCCAACGATATTACTGATACAAAACACATCAACGTGGGTATTTGAAATTATTTTGAAACAATTTTATGGTACCTTTCTGTTTAAGTTTTGTGGAATAGCAAAATAATAATTACGTTGACTAGGTCACATAGAAATTTCATTTAATTAATAATTACATTTTCCGACAAACTGATGCTCATATTGTATGTTGTGTGGCATTTATATATTGTGTATGAATGAATAATTACTGAGGCGAAATTAGAAATTCAACGCTACATGTACGATGTACGATTTTCCTTTACATTATAAATATACATATAACGAAAATAATAGCTCTTTATTAATTTCATCTAGTTTATTGCCTACTCTTCTATCGATATAATTTTACAGATGCCACATTACAGAAAATAGAGGCTGTAAATTAGTATCTACAAATGTAAATCGTGATCAGAGCATTAAATTAGTTTTAATTGACCTGAATATTTAGCATTTTAATTTTGAAGTCTTATTGTTATAGCGCGATTTACACTGATTAATTAATTAATTAATTAATTTGAGGTTTATGGGACATTTAGAGACAGAATAACATCAACGTAGAAACTCCATATTCGAGTGACCAGAAAAACCAAAGTGTCGAATTTTTTGAGTGCTGAATGCTGAAATGATGCGGGGTTATTGGAAAAGTATTAAGAATGAAAAATTAACTCAATAGCGTTAGCCAATTTTCTCCGCATTTGAGCCAAAGTTTACATTTTTCAACAGGACGATAAACACCGTTTTTTTTTCGATTTTTATCGTTTTTTTTTTACTTTAAACACTTTTGATTTCCCATACAAAAATTTGTCACCCTACTCCATATACTAATATACTACATATATATAGTAAATGGACTTACCACTCACATATGACAGACCGATTAAAAGAGTCCAATTCCTTAACTTTTTGGAAAAAATTCACATGGGTTTAAAAATTTTGTAGATTTATTTTCGAATTCGCTTCTAACTTTTGTTTTTTGATGGATGATAATTGTTTTATATAGATTATAATTTGGTATATATTTGAATATTATATTGATGAATATTAGGCGGTTATCCCACATTAGTTCGTATCGTCTAACTTATGTTCTAACCGTGATAATAGATATGAGGGTGAGTGAG
>JAABKK020025889.1:17881-28588 GCA_011634745.2 Catotricha subobsoleta | reverse complement strand
AATTAAAAGTTTATTTTTAATTTTTATTTATTCACAGTCCCATTAAACTCTTCTTTATTAATTAAAAAAGAAAAAAAAAAACAAAAAGAAAAACATTATTTACAAATTTGCGATAAAAATAAACACATCACATTACCCATTAAACATGAAAAACTGAAACGCATAAAATGAGCTAGCACGACAAACCACGTATGATCTCGCTTATTTTTATCTGATTTTTATTTGAATAACAATATTATATATTGCTTTTCTATATACCTATTCTATATGTTAGCATAGACAATAATATTGTGAAAATTCAATGGAAAACCCCGGGTAAAAATTTACCTGAAGTGAATTTATTTTCAATTATGCTCATTCATACAGATTTCATTGTTATGAAAAACTATGATGATATTTTTGTTATTGTGTAGTTTAAGAAAACGTAAAATACTTAAAGTACCTACTAACAGTAATTCCAATTTTTTAAAGTACTTTAAGCATTTTATGATTTTTTAAAAAAAATTACGTCACAATAACTTTAATTTACTATACAATATACTTTATAAAAATAATTAACCTTACATTTATATAATATTATAAAGTATTTTGTTAAGTTTAGCAAAATACTTTTGAATCTGGAAAATAAAATGAAATATAAATTCTATTCTAAACTATCAATTTTACCTTAAAGAAAAGCCTTTGATGTGCTTGTTAACAAACATACAATATGCAAAAAAATGATAATAAACTTTTAAATAGTTAAATACTATTTATAGCAATTAAGAAAAAAAAACTTACATAGATATCATACTTTCTGAATACATTTCGATAAATATATTTTGTTCAAAGCAATCAATCATTTAATAGATTTTGAGAACGTGAATATTTTCACTTGCCAGGACATATAGAATATTCGAAAGAACATGAATAATAGGAAGGTGCTTATTCAGTACGTATATAATACCGAGAAGTTTATAGCGGGATTTATGGTATAATTGAATTTATTTATTTTTATTTTGATAAAAAAGTTTCTACGTTTCTAGGAACGAACAATACCGATATTGAGCGATATTGACCATTATTGAGCGATATAGAACGAGATATGGCGAAAATTGCAAATAATTCTACTTTAAAGCCGACGTTAAACCACACACGGTGTATCGTAATCAGTGTTGCGAATTACTGTGCTATATTAAAATGTATCTTTGATGTTTCTAATATATATACAGATACACACATACGATAATTTGTCTTTGTACTTAATGTGATTTTGATATTTTATATTTAATTTGGTTAATTTTAATTATATTTACGTTTGGATAAAGATTAAAAAAAACAGATTGAAACGTTATTATTGATATAAAAGTAAGAAAAAAAAATAAAATACCAAGAAATAAATAAAAGAGTAAACAATACAATTTGAATGTCTTTTTATTCATGTTGACCTATAGCCCGATCAACTTTACACATACACAAAATTATATATTAATATATTTATTTATTATTCAATGACTGGGTAAATAAAATTTAATATTACCAACCAACAATTTATTCATAGCCGAAATAACATCAATAAATAGATAATATAATAATATATATTATTTTGCTAATTGTGTGCAAAAACAAATGGATTTATGATACATTTTTAAGTGTTCCAGAATACTGTAAATGTAAATATATAAGCTTAAGAATAATTAAATTATCTTTTAAAATTCTTAACTTCGCAAATATATCATTGATTTTATTTATTGTTTATTTTACAAGCATTTCAGATTAAATCCATAAAGATGATGAATCTAGTAAATTTCTTCATTTAGGCATTTTACGTAAACCAATTTTTTTTTAAAAAAAACGTGTGAAATTTTTTTTTTTTTTATATTTTATCACAATTTTACTTGAGCAGCAAGTACGATTATTGTGAGAAAAATTGTTATTAATTTGTTCTTATATGATTCTGCGTTTCGACTTCAAACGCCCTAACATCACAGCAGTTATTGCAGTATTAAGTTTTGCTGTTGATATGTATGAACACAAAAGCTTAATTCATATAATAATTGTGGTAACGTCTGCAAAAATAAGTAGGTACGTGCAAACATTATATTTATTAATAACGATAGCGATAACGAATTTCAGTGATTAAGTGTAACGACATTACTAATTACAGGGTAGGAAAAAATCATTATTTCTTTCCAAAAGACCAAAGTCACTTAAGTTTTCTGATTTTTTTTTTTGTGAAATTGTGTTTTTTAATTGATTTTTTGGAAAAAGTTATAGATATCGAACTCTGAGGGTAAACCACTGAAATATTGAAGTTAAATTATTGCGATAGAAACACATTTTTTTAGCGATTTTAATTAATACGAAGTAAGTGCTGTGTCAATAGAATGCTGGGGCGATCTTACAAATTTCTTAATACGTATTTTATTTTTTATTTTACGGTTTATTTGAATTTCTTGTGAAAAAAAATTTAAAATAAGCTTCAAAACATTTACAAAAACTCGAAATTCTACATTAATTCTATGATTTAAACAAAAATTAATAATCTGAAAATAAGTAATATAAAATCTGTCACTTTTACTTTGATAAGTAATTGCGGTATATTTTTCAAGGAACCACAAAAAACTATTTTGTTTCTAGAAAAAAAATATACATCTATGAGAAATCACTCTGGAAAAACAAACAATTAACTAAACTAATTCGATAGATTTTTTAATAATTTTCTTTAATATTTTTAAATAAATAATAAACGTATTTTTGAAATATGCCGCTTAATATTTGCAAAATTGATTCGGTAATTTAAAAAAAAAAAAACAGAATATATTTTAACATTGAATACTCCGGCATAAAGCATTAGAAAGACAGGTACAAAAGACAAAATATTTGGCATATTTTTTCTATTTAATTTTTAATTTTTTTTTAATTTTATTTTATATTATAATTAATTGAAGCTTTATTTAAAGATATAAAATAAATGCATTGTGATATTATTTATAATAAAATAAGAGCGCTTTCTTAAGCACGTGCAATGCAATGCAATGCAAAAAAAGATGTAATGTCATCAAATTAGATCTAACTTTGAAAACAAGCTAGTTAAAATATGCATATTGCATACATATAACATTTCTCAATTCACTTCCATTCCAAACTATAAAAAAAAAAACGCTTTGAATAGTTATATAAAGCCTAAAAAAATAAAAGAAGTTTTTTCGCATTTATTTATTTTATTTTTATTGTCTCCCATGTTCTTTTAAAATTTGATTATCTTCTGACGAACGATTAATAAATAATAAAAATCTAATTTCATGAAATAAATAATGATGAGATAATAAATTTATATGAAGTTTTTTTTTTTTTTTTTTTTAATAAAACTAAAATTTAAAATTTAAACTCTTAAAAGCAATTGCATTAAATAAAATTTCTCTTAAAGTTTTTTTTTCTATTTTAATTATATATTCAAAATTTTATGCTCTTTCAATAAGTTTAAAAGACAGGTTTATATGCACGACCATAACACAAACACCGTCCATCGATAGATATACACAAAAATGTTCCAAAACAGATATACCAAGAATTTTGTATATATAAACATAAAGATCTATTATTTATTTAAGCGTAGCTAATATTAAGATATATTTGTGATAAAGATTCTTTATTAAAAATATAAAATGGTAATAAAAAAAAAAAAAAACAAAATTAAAGCCGTTATCTTAAAATTTTAATAGTATATAATGTACCATAATGTTATATACAAATTCAATAAATCAAACTAAACTTGATTTACGACTCCATCCGAAATTAATAATTCAAATTTCTTTTTATTTATTATTACGTTTTTTCATCTTCTTCTCTCCATTTCATTATTATTATTTTATAATATATATAAAATAATAATAATATGCTTTTCGAAAATCATTATAATATTTCATAAGTATGTGAAAGGTTTTTTCTTTCCACTTTTAAAAATAATATATATATATATATATTTTCATTTTTAATATACGATAAAGTCGCGCATGGTTATTACAATTCACATTCAAACCAATATTTCCATATATATCATTATTTTACACAAAATACATTTTTTTGTTTGTTTTCAATCTGCATAAAATATTATTTCAATTTTATTTTATTTAATTATCTTTTCTCCAAATGATTTATTAAAACATATGTAATATTAATTAATATGGCATTAAATTAAATAGATCATTTTTAACATTAAACTGTATTTATTATAAATCATTAACATCGTTTAAGCACCCAAAACATCACAAGTACAACTAATAATTATTGTCTAAATATCATGACCACCAATAATCGCTTATAATTTTAATTACTAACTAAATTTAATGTTAAATAAATGGTAATTTTTATTAAATTCTCAGTTGCCACAGTGCTGGTATAGCAACAAAAAAAAAATGGCAAACGGTTAAATGTGATATGAAAATTTGCGTTTTAAATTCAACACAGCAAAAAAGTAGAAAATAAAAAAAAAATGTCCTATTATAAACCAAGAAAGATAATTTTCATTAAATAACATTTGGAATATTTAATAATAAAAATATATTACCGACGATTCCTTCATAATGAAAAAAAAAAAAAAACATATTTTGATCATTTGAACTCGTATTTTAATATATAATGGCTTTATATAATAATTTAATGTACATATGAAGCGGGTCCATGACGATTTTCAGCTTCTTAACTCACGATCTTTTCGACTAGATCAAATTAAAATACACAAAGACAGTATAAAGTGAAAAAAAAATCAACAATATTAAAATAATGAAATAGATTTATAGATTATGTTTGTATGCAAGAAAGAGATGAATTGAACGTCATCTAAATTATATTTATATACAATATACATGATATTAATGTTTATATATTGTAATATAATAAGAATAATAATAATATTATATATGAAAAGTAAAAAGCCACCATTCCACCAGATGAATGGACCCTCAGGCACATGATTCTTTTTTTTTTCTTTTTTTTTTCTCTCTATATTATAGTTATCGTTCAAATCTATTTAGATGAAATGTATGTACTATATATGTAGTGTACTTTTCTACATTTATATTACTTCATATCTGACTGTGATTTTATGTATCAAACGAAGCAACTAAGGTAATTCTTATTTCTAATTTTTTTTATTTTTTATTTTTTTATTATTTAGATTTTACTTTTACATTGTTGAAATAATTTTACCGCGCACAATTTAAATTTTATAGAAAATAATGTTCATTTTGAATTTTATAATAGTTTTCATACCATTTTGCTGAGGCACTAACGAAAAATTCATTATTTTTGGTTCTTGTTTCGAAGGACGGCCAGTAATTATAAGTAAATTAATCATTTTTTTTGGTTGTTGAAATTTATTAGTGGATACATATATATGTGAGAGTGTGTTTGTGCTATATATATTTATTGTTATGCTCTGTGTTACCAAATAATATTAAAAGCATTAGTGTAATTTTATTTGAACTTCTACGTTGATGAGGTAAAATTCATAAATACCTGGGCTTTTGTTATTTAATATTAGTTTTATACATATATTCGAATAACTTACCGAACAGAAATACATACATGACTACGAAAATTAATCTTATGAGATAATAATAATAGTTTATGGGCTGTGTCCTACAGAATATATTTGATTGGTATATCATTATTGTAATCATCGTATTTTGACCACCGTTATATTTAATTTTTGTAGTTGATAGAAGTAAGTCTAATTGTTTTTATAGTTTTGTTGTTGTTGTTGATGTTGATTATGTACTTGCATACAGCTTTGAGTACTCTCTCGTCTAAGCTATCAATTAAAAATATTTTTAAATCTAGCAGAACATTGATTATTGTTTCGTTACATAAAATAAACTTTTTCTTTACTACCATTAATTACTTTGTATTTTTGTACAAAAGAAAGTATTCACGAGTTATAAATTATATGTTTCGATCTGTTTATGTCGGTTACTAAATAAGCCTTATCAGTTTAAACTAATGAACTAGTTGATCACAAAAATGGTATTTCTATGTAATGCAAAACTTTCTAAATGACATGTTCTTATTTACTTAATACATATAGCAACTCATCACTCAAAAAAAAAAAAAAATTAAACTGCATCATCATGCATGTGTTACTCAAAAGGAATAGAAAAAAACAAATCTTTCTAAACCATAATCCGTAATGCTTATATATGTAAATACATTTAATGTATTTCTATTAACGCATGTACAGGTTCCAAAATTCAACCATTTATAAATAAATGTTTCTTATTATTAAACAGCATTTTTACTATAACCAATATTGTAATCAACCATAAAAACTTCATCATAGAAATTATACTAAACACTAATGCAATACTAAATTACATGCATTTTATTTGATCAATGGTCTCTCTATTCACATTAAAGCACATTTTTATTTAAATTGTGGACTTAATGACGATGATAAAGAAGATTCATCACATCCACAAAAATTAAAAATCCAATTAAAGAGAAGCTTTAATATTTTCAAATTAAAACTCATCAAAATCACAAGAGATTTTATGTGATGTTTTATTTTGTTTATATGATTTTTTAGAAAGTACCAAAATTTTGCATTGATGATTTGTGATAAATGGATAGAGTAAGGTTAATCAACTGCGATGAAGTAATATATATTTATATATAGTAGACATATCAACATCACATATCAATAATAGCTAACAGGTACCTTTATGCGTATTAGTGATTGCAGATTAAAAAGACTAAAAAAAAAACACAAGTCCTCTGTGATAATAATAATAATAATAAAAAAATAAATAAAAAATAACTTCTTCATTAAAAAATGTGAATGCCTGCATGCGATCTTTCAAGAAATATGAATATTTTGGTGGCTACGCTTATTTCATAAAAATATTAAATAGCTCAAAACTACATAATTTATTCACTCAAATTATTAATAATATAATTTTACAATAATCCTTTACAAATTTATGCATAATTATATTAGAAGCAAATTAATGTTCATTTTTATTGCTTTCTATTAATTAATAATATTTATGCAAATTTTGTATTTAATTTGTACCGAAAAATACAAAATATACACAACAAATTATGAATAACGACAAACGCGACAAGACATTTTCTTAAGAAAAAAAAAATTTGAAAGAAAAAAGTTTTTATAGAAAAATTAATTTACTTTTTGGGTTTATAATATTAATGATAATCGAATATTTAATAAGCGAATACACATATTTTTTCTTTTCAGGATTTTTTTTTTAACAGTTGGAGTATCTTTGTTTTGGTTCAATCTATGCTTTTCGGTTCCTAATAAATTTAAAAAAAAAAAACTCTTATTTTAATCACAATTAATTATGTTATAAAATAAAATAAAACAAACATTAGGCGTTGATAGTATAATGACCAACACATAATTTTTGGTTTGGATCAATTTGATAAAATTTGCGATAACAATCAAGTTTTCAAGTCATATTTATTAATCGCACCTTTAACAAATTATAATTTACGATCTTAAGGTTTGGAACATAAATAAATAACATAAAAATGAAAGCAAATGTTGGTAATAGTCTGTGACATTTAATAAATTTTACTGTTTTCAAAATACACCTGACAAATCGTGCTTAGTTTTGTCCATATTTGAATATCCATAGACAGCAAGTTTGACTGTTTGTCTTATACACAAAGTTTATTAAAGCTCTGTTTATATTCAATGTATATAATTCGTCGTATTGGATTTATACAAGGAAAATCATTTTTGAAAGTCTGAAATAATGAAATGAGAATTTGAAACCTAATATATAAATTGGTCATGTCACAGTTTTCAATGAAAACTTTTCATAAACTGTTGAAACAAAAATCAAGATTAACTTTCACGTTATAGTGTACAGACGTTGAAATAAATTAAGAGAATGATAAGCTCTTCGCACTTTAGGTGTTTATATGTTTTATCCCACTCGCTCTCATGCATTTAATTCTCTTAATTTTTTACATCGTCTGTAATTAGAAATAGTCATAAATGACCGATCGGTTATCGCGACTATAAATTGATATAAAATTCGAATGCAATTTAATATAATCATTTTATTACAAGCGAAAAACTATTCAATAATTTATATTTATTAGACTTTTAAATTTATGTTAATTTCACTGGTTTGAAGTGTTCTAGTAGGTATATTTTAGTGTGGCCGGGCCTGATCTTGAATCTAAAAGGTCATTGCTTTTGTGATAAGCTCAGAAGTCAAATTATTCTCTCTTAATATTTTCCAAAATTGGTGAGCCATCTGAAATGATTTTTTTTAGTTTAGATTTTTAAATTTTCTAGAAAACTATTGAATAATAAATTAACTTCTACAATGAACATGTAGAGCATATTTATCTAACTTCTTCTTGTTAATTATCTTTATTGGTGTTCAAAAAAGAGAAGATATTATATGAAGTAAACGTATGCGACATTTTTGAAAATTAAAAATAAATAAATGAGTTACTACCGTCTCCACCGAACTTTATGACTAAAATTTCTAAATTTTGATAATGATTAATAATTGAATAACAAAAGGCTCTATAAACCTTGAGTACACTTGTACATTTTCGGAAATGTTTATTGATTTGATGATTTTTTCTAAACTAAACACGAATTTCTTTCGAAATTAGTTTCTGAAATGTAAAATACCTCTTCCACTCAATTTCAGTATTTGAACTTATTTTTAATTAATTTAGAAATACTGTTAAAACAAGCCTTTTACGAGTCAATTACCACTAAAATTATAGCCAAACCTCTAACTAACTAACTAACCATCCAATGCAAAGGGAGATATTTTCATACTTAATATTGAACTCAAATCAATTGTTATTGATAAATCTAATCAGAAGTGTATCTGACATTATTTATATTATAGAAATTTGAAAAAAAAAATAAAATAAAAAAAATTTCAATTTGAATCAAAATTCCAAGCACAAAAATGTATTTATTTCCTTATATATTACTAATAAATTAGGCAATCAGTTGAAATAGTTTAAAAAAAGAATAAAAACCTATATAATTATATATTTGATAGGAATAGCTATTATACCATAAAGAATTGAATTTTACATTCGATATTAGTTACACTCATTTTATTTAATTATATTTATTAATGCACGTATAGTCAGGTTTAGTTAAACGCGTGACAAACTAGAATTAGTCATGCATTACTTTGGTAAAGATAGATTTTTATATTTTAATGTTATTTTTTTTTTTGTTATGTTTTGTTTGTGCTTCAAACAATACGGTTATGAAAATATAGGTAGTTAATCCTTATTAGGTTATTTGTTTAAAAATCTGATTAATTTATTGTTCAAAAAAAAAAAAAAAACGAAAATTTTGCAAATTACGGTATTTATTTATTAATGAAATAAACAATTATTATAATTTATTTATAAATTGGTCGACACTTTCCATATCGATCTGGAGCATAGCCTGGAGGACATACAATTGGTGCGTCGATGATTCTACTCAAAACAGTTAATGCCTATAATTTAGATTCAAAAAAAATGAAAAAATCATGATAAAAGATTTTAGTAAATATTGTTTTATTGAATTTACTTCAGAGCAAGTAGTTCCAGTTTTTGCTTTGTCTGCAGGTGTACTTTGTTTCTTTAAAATCGCTAAATTTTCACGCATTTTAACTTATTTACTTTTTCACTTATTACCGAATTTTATGATTTTTTCTAATTATTTCTGATCCCTTTATGATTAAATTTTTTACTTATTCTCACAAAATTGATGCGTTGGTACAAATAACAGAAGTAAAAAAAAAACAATCTGAGTTAACCAACCAACCTACATCACTATTCTTCGATGTTAACTGAAATTTTTATTTTTCGGCTTAGAATTTACAAGTATTACTATTTATACAAACTGTAATATCTTATCAGAAGAAATTCCAATATTCGATACAGCGATAAGTAATAAGTAAGCAAAATGTATTATCTACAGTTTTAATGTATTTATTGAATATTATTTAAAATACTTTCATTTTCATTACCTATTTTATTAGTATCTATATTATTACATTTAATAATGAAATATTTAACGTGTATAATGACGTTTCCATTATTAATAGATTTTATTTCAATGAAATTGATAATGATTTTCTAAGTAGAGACCTACCCACAATATTTTCTACAATGAGATTAACTTATTGTATATTGTTATATCTATGAAGTGGTTTTTTGGCATAAATGGATGGCTAAATTCATATAAAATTTAATGCGCGATGATCGATTATTTATAAACTTATATAATAAACTAATGCCTTTTTAAATAAATAAAAAGATGTACCTTTTGAGATTGAATTGGAATTATATAAAATTGTGGATGATTATTTTCAAATCCATATATTAATTTTGCTCTATAAAAACCGGTTTGTTGTCCCGTATTTTTTTTTTTTTTATTCTCAAGAAAAAAGATTATTTGAAAAAAATCATAATAAGAAAATTAAAACCGTGGATATGTGGAATGTTGAATGAAATAAATCAGGTACCTGCAAACTGAAAATGGATAGTTTAAATGAGTGACAGGCTGTCAATGTTAGTGCAGAACTATATATTCTCTGGAGATTATTATTGTAGGGGATAGAGGTGTAAAAGATGTTTAATAAAGTTTAGAAATGTTGCAAAAAAAATGATTGACTTATATTTTTATTTTGAAAATTGAAATGTTTACTGACATTTATTCCATTT
>JAABKK020025889.1:7310-17781 GCA_011634745.2 Catotricha subobsoleta | reverse complement strand
AGGAAAGCTAGCAACGAGAAGTTTTGATAACATTGAAGTAATCTTTCAAAAAACGTGAAGGTCATATTGAAAAATCTATGTAAGATGGCAACAAGTTGCCAACCAAGATATAGTATCACAGATGATTGTTCTTGACAAATAATAGATTATAATTTCTCTTTAAATATCTTTATAAAAATCCGGTACCATAGAAATAAAATAAAAATAAATGCATTAATAAATAAAATTAACTCTGAATATCTACACTGCATCCCTGTATCTTTTATATTATGTAATATGTCGAGATATATATATATTATTACTTTTTTTTTATGTAGTATTGTTTTACAGATGGTGCTATTCTAATGAAGAATGAATAAATGAATAAACATTTTGAATTTCAGCAAAAAATGTTTTAGAGATAAAGATACGGAAATGCTCTACTCAACAGCAATACACGTGTTTGCCGAATTATATGAAAAAGGTTCCTTGGTAAAATTAATATTAAAGTAAATAAAAAGCAACACTTTTGATTTCATTTTAATGAATTGTTATGTAACAAGTATTATAATAAGAGCAAAGTATTAAGAGAAGGATTAAATTATTCTTCCTTTTTTTTTATGAAATGAAAAAATTTCACATAATTTATTAAATTTTGGTGGAATTGAATGCAGCCTCCTCAAAAGAAAAGTTCAGCACACTCATTTTAATAAAATGAATTCTATTTGAAATTTTTAGAGACATTTTGCTCACGTTCAACATTATATTGAAAAATATTTTCTAAGATTTTATTGAATGATGAATTTGTTCACAGGAAGTTGATAGTTCATAGTTGAACGTTCACCTATGTAAATACATACTATGTGCTAAAATACAGTAGCGGTTCTAGTTACCGCTGAGGCCACTATTACGTTCCTTCTAACTGCAGTAGGTTTCCTTTTCAAACTAGATGTTGACATAGCTATTGACATTTTTTGAGTATTTACGAAGTTTTAAACCTTCAACCAAGCTCAACCATCTTAGGGTAAAGCAAAGGGCATTACATATTTTCTCCAAAATATAGAATTACTTCAATTCTTTTTTAGATTGATACACATTTTACAAACACCTCAAAGTTTTTATCAAACTGAAAAAACTGTCAATATCTGATTGTTTATGGAATTCCACTGTCTTTCATAACAAATGTATATGTATTATTAATTATATCATATTAAGATAGAAAATATAGCAGTATTTAAAAAAATTGCCGCTGGTATAATTTTTTTAATATTCTCTCAAATTTTGCCGTTGAAGCTATTTCGTCATTCGCTTTATAGTAGAAACGCCACCGCTGAGTAAAAATCTAAATGCAACTACCTTGTACTTTTGTGATTTGTATAATTAATCACATCCCTCTTTACGTAATGTTATATGTTTTAAAATATGTAACCAAATACTAATCCATGTAATATCGTGTTAGCATTTAAGCATTAAAATATCGAGACAATAAGACAACAACAACAGAAATTCGCAGGTTGCCACGTGTACTTTACAAACTAAAAAAAAAATTCAAATCAACATTATTAACTCTTATAAATTTAATATCCATAATAGAAGACGACCCATTTAGAATAAAATGTAACTATACAATAAACAATAAAATAGACGAGCATTGTTAGAAGAAAAAGAAAAAAAAATGCCGACACCCTTAAAAACCAATCGAACCTTATCCGATTTCTGCACCGATAACAATATAATCCTTTTTCTATATTTAGACAATAATTTTTTGTTTTTTTTTTTAAGTTATATCCCCAGAAAACTAAGGGTGTAATATGGACAAAGAATGGCAATAAAAAAAAAAGAAAAAAAAAAATTGAAAAATCTTTATTATTCTATATGACAATCGAATTGCAAAACATTTTTAACCAAACTAACCAGATGAAGTAAGGGGTTGAATAATATGTTGTGCCTGTGTGTCTGCAATAAATAAGCAATATATTAGAGATATTATTAGATTTTGGGCGTAAGGGTTTATTAAAGAAAGAAATGTTCTGTGCATGGATGCGTGTCGGCAAACATATCAGGTAGTGAGAATTAGAATGAAATTATGATATTTTGTATTTTTAAAAACCGGAAAAATTAAGAAATTTCACAAAACAATTTCATAATTTAAATTTTTTTTTTGGTTTTTTTTTTGTCTTTCCTAAAATATAATCGAAATTTAGATGTTTAACCAAAAAGAAAGAGAGTAGAAAAAAATATGGTTTAATTTGAATTTCTATTTCGAAATTGTGATGAATGGGGCGGCTTATCTATTGATGTTGATCTTCATAAGAGTTTTAGGGTATCATAATAATAGGTTTTGAAAACATAAATATTGCATTTAATAAAGAATACATTGTTGGCTAATTTTTGTCACGTTTAAATAGATTTTTGGTCTCACAACCAAAGATATTTATTTTAAAATAGCCAGACTTTTTATTTCCTGTACTAAAATTTATTTTACAATCTTTTGGAAATAAGTAATTACAATGGAGAATCAAACGCAAATATATTGCGTGTGCAAGAAACCGATGCAAATTTCAATTTGAAAAGGTTTTAAACTGAATATATAAATATATATATATGTATATGAAAAAAAAAACTATTGCATTCAATTTAAATTTCAAGTTCATACATTTATTAATTTAGAGAATCAATATAATAAAACGTAATTTCATAAAAGGAAAAAAATATATAAGTACATATATAATAAATAAACGGAGAGCGAAGTACAGTAAATAGCAAATACACACGAAAGAATATTTTTAAAAATTAATAATAGAGTTGCCTGTAATTACTCAGTTTGAGAGTTTGGTCGGTTGTTTATTATGTATTATTTTTTTTTTGAATTTTTATTTTTTTTAAATCATTAATGTACTAAAACGAACATTTGAAGGACATATGAGCACATACATTTGACGTTCATCTGATAGATTGATAAATGAATTTTTTTTTTTTTGCATCCAATTTTGTATTTTAAAATTATAAAAGAACTCGTTTCTAAGAGAATTTCTCGTTAAATTAAAACTACACATAATAATATTTGTTACTAATGTGCTGGTTATAAATAAATAATTTTAAATATAATACAATTTGTTTAGAGGTGACCTTTAAAAAATTGTTGTGTGAACATACAAATACAATGTAATGTCTGCCTCTGCTATATAAATACTACTGAAAATATGATTTTTACTTCCTTCTCACAGAGAAGGAGTGAAATGATTCTTTTTTCTTTTAATCTAATTATTTTGTTCTTTCGAAATTTTGCAATTTATGCTTGTAAATAAATGCATTGTTAGTAGTTTTGTATGAAATTGTCTGGAAAGGAATGAAGTGATAATAATAAAATAATTTCAAAATGGAAATAACATATTTTTTTTTCTAAATTAACAATAAAAAGGTATGACTGATTTGAAAGTTAATAAATTAATATAAAAATTTTGTATCACGAACTCAAGTAAGGGGCTTGGTATTCATTGCGTATTGGCAAATGCTTATATGATGATTGATGACGTAAGTATTGTCTTGTAAATCTGTTTCTCTACAGAATTATTAAAAAAACAGCGCACATTTTTAAATAAGTAATTTCAACATATAGTCATTGATCATCATCGATCAGATTTTTATTTCAATTTTCTGTTAAGATATCACTGTAAAAGCTTAGAGAACGCCATACATTTACAAGTCTGTCTACAAGATTTTATGTAATTAAGACAATGAGCAAACCGCAGTTTTATAGCTAAAAACTAAAAATTCGATTAAATTCTAATGAACTTTGGAACAAGAATGCAAAAGCTTAACATTTTATTTCAAGCAAATCGTAATTGAGAAAATCAATTAGCATTAATCTCTCTACTCAATTCACATATAATTGAACCAAAAGTTAAGTAAAGAGAGTGGTAAGGAACTGTACGTACTTCACTAAAATCCTAATAACTTTTGTGCATTTAATTGAATGATTTAAAAATAAATAAACACAACCAAAAACTAGTTTTTTTTTTGTACACAGAATAAATCATTAGTCACCAAATCGTACACATTTTCCACAACTGAAAAATACGTAAAAAAAAAAAAAATTAAAATTAAAAAATAAATTCGGTAAACTCAATTTTCAAACATTTATTTGCTTAATCAGTTATAAAATTAATTTAATTTATGATCAATAATGAGCTTAACGTAATAAATTTTTTAAATATTTATTTTTTAATTACTTCAGCTTAAAATTTCAGTTTAAATTATTATAGAAATTTGTAAATGACGTAACAAACAGAGAAAAAAAGATAAATAAAAAAAATAAATAAAATAAAATAGTTGAAATTCGATGCCGAAATGATTTACAATGTAAAATTCGAATGAAGGGTCAATAAGCTATCTGAATTATGACCATAGAGAATCGTTTGCTTGTTATAATACGTAGATATGAGATATACTTATACTTATGTCCGGGGCCCTTTTTGTGTTAAATCTATAACTTTATATAAAGCAAAAAACAAAAAATGAAGTATTTTTTATGTAAATTTATTGTCTTCGTGTGGCTTTCATAAATATATATTTATTTATTTTTTTCGATAAATGTGTGACAAAGCTGAACAAAATATAAAAGAAAATTCAAAGAAATTCAATCAATAAATACTCTTAAATATTAACACTATTGTTTCGGAATTTCTCTTTTCAATCTATTTAAAAAGACATACAGAAGTAAGTGTGAAAATATTTAAATAATTCTTATTTGAATACAACACTTGTTAATCAATTAAAAACGTAAATTAGGCGTAAACAAATATCAATTCAATCATTAAAATGATCTATAAATATATGGCCATTGTGTTGATATTGTTGTATTAATTTATAACACAAATATTTATTTGAAAGATACATTTTTTTTTCTTTTTTTTTTATATATTTATTGATTTACTAATTTCACACCTCTTTCGTAAATAATTGTATAATTTTGGGTGGTTTATTATACAATTTTTACATATTGCATATTATATGTTCTTCGATGAATGGGACCCATTATTATAGAAAAAAAAGTATAACGTACGCGCATTTTTAAATAATTCTTTCAGGTAGTTCTATTTACATTTAGAATCTATTCCGCATTGATCAATAGCAAATAGAAATTGATTGTTATATTTTTAGTTCAATAGCTGCAACAACAACACCAAATACAGCATTGAACTGAATAACAATAAGTTAATATTAACGTCAGATTGCCCATCATACCCCCGTTTTCATATCCAAAGAAGTTCCGCATAATTAGCAATTTTTCGCTTATATCGACAATTCCACGCACACATCAAATAACTCAACTTTTCTATACTTTTTAGATTAGTTCTTTTATTATTAGCTATATTTATTATGTTTCGGCGTTAAAAGATGAAAAAAAAGTGTTAATTTGAGTTAAAAGAAGGAAAAAAGTAAAGTAAAAAAAAAAAAAAAAAACTTTACAGTTTGGATGGAAAAAATCAAAACACGAGCCAAAACAATATACCGCAGCAACAACAACAAGGTGCTGCTACTCATAACAATTCTATTTTTTTTTTTTTTTTACTGATCATGTGCGTTCAAACGTTTTAAACATTTTGCTCACTTCAAATCTAACCGAAAAATATTTTTTTGTTGTTGTTTGATTTGTGTGGCACAGACAAACAAAAAAAGAAAAAGAAAAAAGAAGCCGGGCTATTATTGCCGTTTGTGGTAAAGGGAATCTTTCAATATATTTATAACACTTCTTTAATGGTTTGCGTAGAAGTAGATTTACACAATTTACACACAAGTATTTTATATTTATTATTATTATTATTATTATTAATTTTTGCCACATACCGCAATAACCATGTTCTTTAGAAAATGTTTGATTTTGTGTTGAAAAATATATCGTATGTATGGTAATTAATTTAAGTATATAATTCACCGATCATATATATTTATTATAAAATTATTATTTCCTCTATGGTTTATTACAGACTCGCAATGGATAATATACCTGAACCAAACGTACAAAACTCATACGTACACGTAAAAGTCGCGCCCGGTCATATAATGTTTAATACATACTTACGATTTATAGAAACGCTAATAATGAAAGATAATGATAATGATGATTATTATTGCTTTGGTGATGGAAAAAAAAAAAATATGTTTTAAGACAATTAATAAATTTTTTTAAAAAGATTTTTTTTTTCACTAGTTTTGATGTGTTTTTTTTTTGTCTTAGTTGTTTTTTTTTTCCAAAGTTCATCTGTGAAAATTGAAACAATTACGAATGGATTTAATTTTAAAGCTACTGATGATCTTAACTTAACGCTATGAAATACAAGACCGTATAAGTGTGCGCGTGTTATATAATTTCCGTTAGTTTATTATCAGCTTTCATTCAAGTTTTCAATAAAAATATTAATTTTCTTGTTTACAACAACGAGATTTGGTGAAGTTATATATTTTATAAATAATATATTTCTATCGAAAACGTTATTATTATAAAAATAACATACTCAAATGTCAATTTCAATATCTATCAACCGTCAAATTCAAGGCCTCAAGGGTTTTTTTTTTCGGTTTGTACACGCAGCACATACTATTTTTTTTTTTTTTTTTTCTTAATTTTGTTTCTTATATAACATTATACGTTAATATCAAACGACCATTCAAAAATATTCTAGCTTCAGTTCTTGGTTGTGAAGCCAAAAATTGAAATTAAGTCATATGTGAGTAATTAAATTTATATGATGTTTGACCTTATTTATATTCTTGGGAGGTCGTTAATCATTTGGTATTAGTTTCAAAAAAAAAAAAATACTTGATTTGACTCAAGATAATGACTTGAGATGAAATGAGATAAGATGACGCGATATAATGATTTGCTATATGTTGTGAGATTGATTTACTTAGAATAACACAATTTTCATCAAATTAATTATGCGTATTTTCTGTTGACAAAAGAGACAATTTTCGTAAGCTAGAAATATCAATTTTCATTGCCACCCAGATATTTTGGTTTTTTCTTTTTCAAACTCGTTATGTGTTGTGCTGTGCATATTTAACAAACATTCTTATGTTAAACTAAATTTGACACCCTGACCTTATACAATTTTTGTCAATTTCACTTACATTTAATTTATTTTTAGCCGTTTCAAAATCAACATCAAATTGAATAGTGCAAATTTTATCTATCATATTTTTTGGATGAATGAGAAAATCGAAAGCATAATACCTTACATCAAAGCCTGTTGATACGATTTTTGTACACGAATTTAAATTAATAAATACCAGTAGGTAATGTTTGCACGGTGCCGTTTTACACGAAGACAAATGTATATCAAAAATGAAATGGATATAATAATAAATTCAATGGGAATAATATTAAAATGAGTTTGAATAACACACAGAGAAATGCTTTGTATTTATACTTATACGAATTGCAAATATAAAACCTGTTTTCCGGCATTATTCATTATTTCCTGTTCCTGTTTTATATAAAATTTATTTATAATGGTTGTGTAATACAAAATCACTTGAAATGTATTTTCTATGGAGTGCAACTATTTTATTTTGCATTTAGATAATAAATTGCACGTTTTTCAGATACTGAAATTTAGTGTTTTTTTATTTTTTATTTTTTATTTTAATAAAATTGCAGGTACGTAATAGGAATCAATATCCATATATTAAATATTTAGATATTCCCGCTGCCGATCATAATTCTGTTCAAATTTATGAATATATTTATTATACGTTGAAAATTTAATTTGCTATTAAGTTACATGCAAATAAACATTTATTAAAATTTAGAGCTTATTGCTTTAATATATTGTCTGATGTATGGATCAATTTTCAAAGCCTTACAAATGATTGTTCTTATTAGTCTTAGATAATATTCCAGCAAACACTTAAGACTGAGTGAATGAATAATATTTTGTGTCGGATTTTTAAAACTAAAAATTAAAAAGTTACATTAAATATTAAAAAAAAATCAATAAAATCCAATACAAAATCTAAGTGAAAAATAAAAAAAAATCAATTGTAAGACACTTCAACCATTTTAATAGTGATTGTGATTCAAAATGATTCCAAGAATTTGCCATTAGTTTAATAATTCATTTATGTGCGGTTACGTAATGATAATCAAAATCTTCACACAGGCTTGAGAGTAAATGTGCTAACATAAAGATTTCGTGCCCTCTCTAAAGTCTGCAGAGGGCAAATCTCTTACTTGATTGTATTTCAACAATTATTATTACTTTTATTTCCATCATTACGCAGTCATATACAGATTTTCATGTGTAAATTAACATTTGTCTGATTTCAAGCCAAAAATTGACCTTTTAATTTAATTTCGTTTTTTCTAAACTGTCTAATTTGATTTGAAACCACAGTTACATATTTTATTCAGATAATTTACTCATCTGAAGTTTAATGTAACAAAATTTACAAATTGTACTTAATTTATGTAGTGTAAATAAGTACCACTAATTACATAGTTTTGCATTCAATCTAGTAAATAATATGTGACTGCGTGGGCCTTGGTGACCTAAATTACCGATAATATACCTACTCTGTAGAAGCTAAATTAATTATTATCTTTAAACGTAATCAACAAAAAGTTTTTTTTTCTTATTTTATTTTTTTTTTTTTTTTAACAAGAAACCACCAAAAATTACAATGTCCAAAATACAGGTGTAAGCAATTACAAATGTTTTATGCCATTACCTGCCTATCTATGTCCATATAATTTCGTGAAAGAAGCATAAAAAATAAAATAATAAATAAATAAATAAAAAACATGACACAACATAAAAGAATATAATATAGATGTTCATTATTTTTTTTTTTTTAAATGTTTATTTCTTCATAAATAAATAAATATAACTAAATATACAAAAAAAATAATAATAATATGTGTGTGAGTGTCTGTATAATATCAATTTATTTATTACAATAAATCGTATAGCTCGAAAATTGTGGCTTGAGCTTGATTTGATCGTGTGCTTTTTGGTCAGAGTGTTTAAGTGGATACGTATTTATACCTCAACAATAAGTTAAAATCAAATAATTCACGATTCCGTACGTAAATAATAATAAAAAAAAAATTGTTTGATATATTTTGTATATATTTTTTTATTTTAAATTCATTTGGTGAACAAGTGTTTGAGAATTGAATGAAGAGAGCAAAAAAAAAAGAAAAAGGTTTATTTCGTTTTCTACACAGTTAAATCAACAATAAAATAATACAACGCACTGGCCCCCATGATTTAATGATGCAAAATCATCATTTATTTTTATTTCATTTTATTATTGTACCAAATGAAGATAATGATTGTGTTAATTTTTCCGGACACAAATATATTTTTCATTAATGTTTTCTAAGAAATTCTATGTTCCATTCAAATAAATCATCGCTAGCTAGCTCTAGCTTTATGTACCTTGACCACAGTCAGTCGCATGTAAAAATCTATTATTATTATAATAATTATTATTATTGTTGTAATCAACCAAATAATTTTAGTTTGGTTTTTTTTTTTTTCATAGCTGACACGATTGTTATGATGTTGACAAACAAAACACTTACAATTAGCGATGTTTGTGTTGTCTTTGGTAATTTTTCGGTTATAATAATTTAAGTAAAACAGCCGACACGTTATTATTTAATTTAATAATGGCTAAGCGTAAAATATATTTTATCAAAATCAAAACGCAAGTATATTTTTATTTATTTATTTTTTTTTTTGATTTTTGCGTAGGTTTATATATTATTTATTTTTTCAAATAAATTAATAAATAAATCTAAGCACTCTTAAGTTATATTCTCAAAAAATTAAACAATTTTTTTTTTTGATTTATGGCCTTGAAGGTGCTTGTACTGTACCACATAAAATATTATACATATTTGTATAATTATTATCTCAATATTGAATGCATATAAGAGCCAAATTGAGTAGGCACAAGCACAAGCACAAATTATATTATATTAATATCATTACGATCGCAAAATTATTATTGATTGTCTTGATAGATTTTGTATTATTCAATTCTTTTTTTTATATTCAAAATTGGCAAATGAGAGGGTGGAAATTAATTAGGTGGGTTTGAATTGTACATTCGATTTTTTTTTTTTTAGATTTTATTATCGATATGTTCTTTAGAGTTGAGTGACAGAGACTACTACGAAGAGAGTTTTGATCGCACGATATGACGCATCCAAATTAATTTAAATATTAAACTGAAATACTCAACGATTTAAATCAGAACAATAAATGCGATTGTGAAGAAAATCTCGGCTTTGCACAAAAAGTTAATTAAACGAAACATTTTACAATTCATGAGATGAGATTTTGATGTAATAAAAGCTTCAATCTTTCATTTGGACGATACAAAATCAGTAAAGTTATAATATTTCATTACAGAAGAAAAAGCTAAATTGATAAAATTGCTACAGAAATAATTGCCGAAAAGAATATAATTTTTTTTT
>JAABKK020025867.1:0-16919 GCA_011634745.2 Catotricha subobsoleta | reverse complement strand
AATCATTTATACACGTTACTCAGGAGACCAAATGCTACTTAAAAAATGATGGTACCGGCAGTTCTGAAAAATTTGATCCACCCTAATGTACAATGAGACGAGGACAATATGTTATTCAAGTAGAATGTAGAAATTATGATTGTGTAAATGTGATTGTGTCAGTTTGAGATTAAGAGTGTTAGTGTTTTAGTCAATTATGGTACACATAATGCTGTCTGAATTTGATTAAGGTTAGGCCCATATAGTTAATAGCAACTGAAATTACGACAATTTCTTTGAATATATTAGACAAGAACATACTGACGAATGCTGGTAGTGTGACGCATACATTAATTTTTCAGCGAAATTTTTCCACAATTTTTTCTACAATTGTGTAGAACTTATTGCTGAAAATAATATAGTTTATATTTTTACAATTTTATATTCGCAACTCTTTCTTTTTTTGTTAAATTTAGTTTTAACTGCTATTAAATAATATATAGTATGGACCTTACATAAATAATGACCCTTATACAGAATATTATTTTGTAGTTATTTTATTTTGTTGCAAATAAAATTATGTTAAAAGAAATTTATGAACTTTTCATTATTATTTTCAACACGATTACCAAGCAACTTTCAACCAACCAAGGATAAGTATTATATAGCCATATATAGCCACAATATAAAACGCATAAATGTTTATCATATTCTGAAATTTATTATCGAGAGATTAGTGATTTAAAATGTAATACAAGCTGTGTGGTGTGGTTGCTATAATCTGGTCTGAAAGCTTTAAGTAATTAAACTTTGAATAGAAAATAATAAAAAGTAAAAAAAAAAAAAGAAAATGCTCAAATTATAATTTGCTGAATTTGTAAAATAAATTTCAAAGTTATTAAAATCGCAACTGTTTATTTATAAAATCGAGAAGTTTTCGAAAAAAAACTTGTCAGACTTGAATTATTCTATTTATAAGCAATTTTAATATTTTTTATAGACGGCTGCGCCAGATGTCATTTATATTAAACAGAATGGACAACAAAGAACTTAACAGTCTTTATTGAAATATTGTTAATGATAAAAAAAAAGAAGAAAATATTTAATATGGCTTTCTTTGCGCGTGAAAAACAAATACCCAAATTATAACATCTTGTCGAATAAATATTCATTTAATTTCAATGAAAAATACTCCCACCAATTAAACGTAAGAAGAACATAAATTACAATACCTGTCATTCAAAAATTGAAATGAACAAAGAATGAAATGTGAAAAAATCTGGCATTTTACAAGAATCAAAATTGCAAAATGAATTGAAATTCTACCCGACAAAGAATTAACTATTTGTCTTTTCTCTTCTCGATTATCACATTATCATTAATTATTTAAAAGCTATTTATGAAATCATTTTATTTACAATTAAGATATTTATTGATGAGCTTCTGGTATTGTGATGAAAATTTATGCTGAATAAAACGATTGACGCAAATATACGAACTAGTTTTGATTGATGTTTATCTAAAAATAGCTGAATCATTAAGATAATGACGAATTACAGGTTTGCCAATGTTTCATGAATGCAATTTTTTTTTTTTTTTTTTGGTTTCAGAAAAGAGAATAACCATTATTTCTTTCTACCAGTTGATTGTAATTGTATTTTATTATTTGAGAAATGGGATAAGATAAAAACCTTACTTGGATGTGTAGAGAGATAGATAATAATAAAAAAAAAAAACAAGAACAGCTTCTGCGTCAATGATACAAAAACAATATATTTTTCACGTAGGTTGTGAAAGTAAAAAACAGAAAAAAAAAAATAAAGAAAAAACAACTGAAATATACTTACTTATGCTTAAATAAAATATGCATAACATAATGTTACATGAAAAATGCTCAAGTTCTGGGCTTTTACTATGTCCTATTTATAATACTTTACCACCTACTAAACTCCAATTTATTTCCATATAACAGTTTCTGCTCTCTGACTTTTGCATCTTATTCTTTTTTTTTTAACATCCGCATCTTTTCATTCGGAATAAATTTATATCACTTCGCACAAGCACAGTTGAAATGATGGCTGGTGTTTTTTTTCTTTCTTCAGAGTCATAGGGTTCTTCCCATGGGAATAATATTTGTATATAAACATAATAATAATAAGAATATGCGAGAAAAGCAGCCAGAGACACAAACAACTAAAATACAATCGTAAAATCTTATTTTAATATTACAGTTAAAATCCAGTTTGTGTGTGTTTTTTTTTCTTCTTGCTTTCGTTCGTTCGGCACTGTGTACCTACCTACTTACGTTCTCATGGTTGGCTCTTCGCCGCATATATTTATAAACAAAAGCGTAGTATCTAAAAAAGCTTCCAATGGCATATAAATATTTTATTACGCCACATTACTTTTAAACCTGAACAAAAAAAAAAAAAAAAAACAAAGAACAAAAAAAATCTTTTTAAATATTTACCATAAAGCTGTTACTGTCACGAATTACAAAAATTTAATATTGTGTTCTTTTTTGTTTTTGTTTTTTTTTTAGTCTTTCTTGTTGTTCGTTTTTCTTATTGTTTTCTTGAGTGAGATAAACCGCATGATAAACATAATCCTATTTTCTTCATCTGTGTTTATTTTATACACATATAATATTTTTTTTTTTCTTGTTGTCTTGCTTTCATTCTTTTTTTTCTTTTGTCTTTATAGATAAAAACGTGTCATTCAGCAGAAAATAACAGGCAACGATTTAACTTGCTATCATAGCATTACTTGCAGCTTTTAATATACTTGAATATTAGATATTCAGTGAACATACGGAACAAATATATACCAGCAAACTATACATTACTTTAATACATTACAACAATTTTATATTTTTGAGAATATATAGTGGATTCTTCATGACCATGATGATGATGAGAAACAAAAAAATATGCAGACATATCAACTAATTGGTAAATTATTGTTTTTTTTTTCTTCCTTATTTCTTGTGGTTTGTTTTTGCTAATAATACATTTAGTCAATTTATCATTTAAGCTCCTCTACAGCCGAATACTTCAAGAAGCAAAAAAAAAAAAAACAAAATAATAAAAAATGATTAATTAAATTTTTTGAATTATAATTTAAGCTCAAGCTAATCGACAATTAAAATCATACAGATATTTTATACCTGCAGATAAAAAAAATAAAAAATAAAACTTAAGTTTATAGTCACCGTTTTAATCACTATAATGAATGAATTAAGCTTGTAATATATAAAGTCGAAAATATCTTTTCATCTTTATCAAAGAACTAAATTAAGTGCGTTTTCTGCTATCTTCTCAATTTAACTAAAACAAATGTTTTTACAATTATTCACAATTTTAAACTTTAAGCAATTTCTCCTGATTCAGAATATAATGCTTAAAATGGTATAATTAAAACATTTGGGCTTGTGGTTGAAGCTTGCTTTTTTACTTTCATTAACAATGTCAATCTATTTTCAGTCACATTTCACCCTTACATTTGTCGACTCTATATATAGTGTGACAATTTGTCGGAATAAATTATTTAGAAAAATGATAATTGAAAACAAATTGGCTTAAAAAATAAGTGGAAGTCATTTGTAACTGTAGAAATGCTAATTAATATGAAATAGAGGTGTCAGGGTAGTGCTGAATTTAATATAAAATATATAAGTTTATTTTCTTCTATATATGTTTTCAAGAGTCAAGAGCCCATGTTTTGGTTTACATTTGATATTGTTTTTGTTGGTATTTAGTTCAAAATTCGATGAGAATAGCAAAAACCATTAAATGCGTCAATTTGTTGAATAAAAAACTTGTTCGTTCTGCATTAGCATATAATGTATTTACATAATTGACTAAATGTGGTTTTTTAGTTAGTTTAAATCTATTCCATTAATTAAAATATTTTTTTTTTCTTCTGTTTTCAACAGTGTTATTATTATTTATAACATCGCAAGCAACAAGTGATGATTGGACATCAAGTTGTCCAGCAAATTGTGTATGTAAATGGACAAATGGTAAAAAATCAGTTATTTGTAATTCACTGCAGCTGACCACAATACCAACAACATTAAGTACTGAGGTACAAGTGCTTGTGCTTAATGAAAATAGTATTACATATTTAAATCGTGAAGAATTCACCACGCTTGGTTTAGTTAATTTACAACGGATCTATTTGAAAAAATCAAATATTGCGTACATTAATCGGGATGCATTTAAGAATTTAAAAATTCTAGTTGAAATTGATTTAAGTGAAAATGCAATTCAAACATTAGATAAAAATACATTCAATGGAAATGATCGTTTACGAATATTATATTTGAATGGGAATCCATTAAAAAATTTGATGGCCTATCAGTTTCCCGTATTGCCACATTTACGAAGTTTAGATCTACATAATTGTCAAATTAGTAACATTGATCCGACAGCCTTTGCAAATTTAGAGCTTTTAGAATTATTAAATTTAAAAAATAATTTATTAGAAAATCTATCGGAACATGTTTTTCGTTATATGCGCAATTTAAAAACATTAATACTTGAAGGTAATCCATGGAAATGTAATTGTAAATTGCGAAAATTTCGTAATTGGTATATTAAAAGCAATTTGAATAGTTTAAGTTTAATATGCAATAATCCATATGCATTACGAAATAAACAATGGGAGGCTATCGATGAAATCCAATTTGGATGTCTGCCAACGGTTGAAGTGTACAGTGATGACATATTCAATGTTGATATTGGCAGTAATGTTACATTTAGTTGTTTAATTTATGGTGATCCATTGCCGACCGTTACATGGGAATTGAATGGGCGAGATATTGTAAATGATAATGTATTGGCAGAGGATGAAACAGCCGGTGATAAATTATGGCGAAATATTACCATTTTTAATATAACCAATTATGATGCTGGCATTTATGTTTGCTTAGCAAAAAATAATGTTGGTTATGCCAGTCGAAATATTAGTATTTATTTAACAGAAATTGTACAGCATGTTATTGAGAAAGGACCCGAAACATTTTGGTATTTTGGTTTGATTTTGGGTACTTTTGGTACGGTATTTGGATTAATTATTATATCATTTTTGGTATGTTTATGCAAAAAAACAACACAGAGACGTCGCAGTATTAAAAATATTAAAGGAAGTGTTAGTTTTAATGACCAAGAAAAGAAATTATTGGATCTCAGTATTACAACAAATGATCGACAGGACAGCAGTGAAATTGCCAATACTCCATCCACAGCTAAAACTGAATCAGTTATAGCTTTAGAACCAGTACAAATAACAATTGAAAATTTATCCAGAAATGATGAATTTCCATTAAATGTTGGTGTATTTCCACCACCGCCTGAATTTTGTTCAAATGTTGTTCCAAATCCCGCATATGGAAATATTTTTATATCGGTTGCATTAACACAGGATGTCATTGATAATCCAGAGCAAATGTATCCAGATTTACTCAATATACCTAATCGCGTTATTGGTAAATTATTTCCAATAAATGTATCATCATATGCAACATTGCCACGTAATAATCGTCATCAGCGTGCCCAGCAAACACAAGCCGACAGCAAAAATAGTCGCTTACAAAATGTTATAAATTATCAAAATTTAGAAACGACACATTTAAATGAAAGTGGGTCAATCAGTTTATGTGCTGGTTGTTTAAAAAATCAGGATCCACAATATAGTATGGCAGGTGGTAGTGGGAGTGGTAGCAGTGCCATTACATCAATGCCAACCACATCACTTACAACTGAGCCAAATAAACCAAAATCCAAAGCATCTAAACGATGTTCGGCTGAAGGTAAAATGCTATATCCGAAGTATGATAATATGGGACGACGAATAACTGCCAGCGGTAATTCAACATTATCTATACCCGACGAAGAACAATTGGAAAAAGAAATTAATTTTTGCGGCACCAACACAACTAGCAACAAGAACAAGAACAACAGCACCGATAGAGATAGGGATATGGATAGAACAGATGATAAAATGAAAGATTTACAAGGTACATTGTTACTGCCAACCGGTTGCGATTATGTTTCACTGTAGTAAAATTCCATTTTCCGCGAATTATTTTTTTTTTCGTTTCCTTATATTTTTTCATTCTTTCATTCTTTCATCATTATTATTATTATTCTGGATATATTTATACGTGAATATTGTGTATTATAAATCAAGAAACATAAAGACGAGGAAAACAGAAATTATTATATGAATTGTTAAGGAGGGGTTACGTTGACGTCGTCGTTAGTTGTTTTGACATAATTCTAATTAAAATTTTACCTCAAACCAAATAACTCTTGTACGTACTTTATATGTGATAGAAAAAGGTAAAACAAAACCAAAAAAAAAAATTATAATAATAATAATAATAATAATAATAAAATAAAATAAATAAATAAAGCATTATAAAAATTGTATATTTGTCATTGTCATTTTAATTATTAACAAATTCATCTATAAAATACCAACAAAAAAAAATTATAAAACAAATAAAAATTAAATAATAATAACTAATAATAAAATAAATAGAAGAAAAGAATAAACTTTGATGAATAATCATCAACAAAAGTGGCTCACCACAATTCATGTTCAAATTAATTAATTTATTCAATAAAATAAAACATGGAATTGTTTATGTTTTTCTACGCGCATTTATTTTGTATTGTGTATACATTCGTAGATAATTAGAGCACTTGTATTTATATATCGAATTCAATTGATATATTTATTATTATGTAGTATAAATATAAAACATAATTATAAAATTAAATTATTAAGCTACAAAAAAGCGATATAGCCATGCTAATTTTCTTTCTTTTTTTTTCAATATGTAAAGAGGATTTGAGGTGGAAATTGGATTTTTTTTTTTTTTTTTTTTTAATATATTGAATCAATAGATAGCTTCAATACTATTAAATGTATAAGACTATGAAACTAATATACGCTATAGTATAAACAGACTTCAGTGAAGTAGTCCAAGGTATACAAAATGTATACATTGTAGAAATTTGACTCTTTAACCATTTTATAATTTATAAAGTAAAATTTTATGCAAAATATATCACAAGGTATACAACATATACCTATACTTTCGGGATATTTACTGAATATATAAAAAAAATACATACTTTGTTTTATAAACAATTCATTTAAAAATCGACCTTCCAATACACAATATACACTGAGTAGTGCGATGTAACGGATATAGTTGGCCGAATAGTTGGACAATTGCTTATAAACTTAATGGGTAGCTTACAGACAATATCAGAGGCAATGTTTTCTGAAAGGTGGATAAAATAAGAACAATTCATATGAATATCGCATTGTGATCCGACATTTCGTTTAACCGCTGTAGATTAATATATGTCACTATTCGGTTGATTTTTCGGCCAACTATCCGGCGTCGAATAGTATATGCAACTGCGACTAAACTAATTATCAGATCAAAATGCGATGTTAACAAGAATTGCTCTTATTTTATCCACCTTTTAAAAGAAATATTGCCCCGATATTCTCCGTTAACTAACCATTAAGTTATAAGACATTGTCCCACTATTCGGCCAACTATCACTAACACTAAACCAGTAGGGAGATACTGTAATAATTAGATTTCCTTTAAATATTTCATGAAAGTTTTGAAGTTACAAGTCGACGTAACCGCTTTCTTTTCTTTTCTTTTTTTTTTTTGGTTTTTTCCCGAAATAGTTAGAATGTTCATGATCACAATTGATTTCTCAAAATGATTTTCTCGTAATAGAAAATATCGATTTTACTGAAAATGACGCATTTATTGTGAATTTATATATTTCTGAAAGATTTATTATAAAATTTAGTAAGTTTATCCGAAGAAAAGTGAATATAATATAGTCAAAAAAATAAAATAATAATAAATAAACAGCACCAATTAATTTTAAATTTTAATGGTTCTGTTATTTTCCATTTACACTTTTTTTTTGTCTTTAGCAAACTTTTATTAAAATTGTAATTAGTTTTTCTTGAAATTTGTATGTATTTTAAAAACATATCAAATTATGATTGAAATTCAAAAAATTTCGGCCATTTCTGTTATATACAACAATTATTTTTGTATTAGAATTATTAGAAAATTGGTTAGCAATCTATTTTTAATTGTTGATGCGATAATTGTGCTTTTACAAAAGCATTATACACCAAAATACTGTTTAAAGTACTCTACAATCTCCTGTTTCAAATTAATAATAACAAAAATGATGAACATTTGCGTCAGTATATTTCAATTAAATAAAATTGTTCTGTTTTTAGAACCTCGAGAACAAAAACAATGAAACTTTTTTTTGCTGTATTTTATAATTGGCTGTATTTGTATACACTTTTTTATTTCAACCAAAATATTTTTGTTGAGAGAATATCCGAATATCCATCATATGGGATTAAAAATTAATATTTATTTTATAATAAAATGATTTCTTTGTATTGAATTTAAATGATTTTATATTGGAGTGGAGAAATTAAATTCATAAATAAATGCAATTTTTGACCATCATGAATTTAAACAATAATTGAAAATGAAATATAACGCTTGGGGATTTCCTTTATTTCTTTGAATTGATTATTTGACATAAACTATATAGGCATTCAACATATTTACCATATTATGATTTTGAATATCAAATAAATAAAAATAGTATTCATATTTGCTAATTTACGGAAAATCTCATTATTTATTCGAAGCTATTTTATGAGCATAATTATATTTCATGCTTTTGGGTAACATTGTTATTGAAATATCGTTGATAATTGAACAAATAAACCAAAGCAATTATATTTTATTTTCAAGTACAAAATGTATTCAAATAAATTCATTAATTTGTTATTTTCACAAATTACATATAAAATCTTTCATTGGACTATATCAAGTTTACCATACAATTATACAAATAGCATTCATGCTCAAATAATTGCAGGAAGTATGAATCTTATTCAAACTTATTCCAAGTATCTATAGCTAAGCTATACTTATATAGCCCTGCATATATATTACACATATTTATAGTGAAATAGAATGCGAAAGTTTTTCTGCATGTGCTTTATTCTCACACCATATTATTTTATGTAAACTTGGATACTTGGTACTTGTGAAAATTGTAATTTTCAATGGTTTCTGAGAGATTTATGTATTGGAAAAGTTGTAATGGATGTTCTTTTCATTTTTGCCACTCGTAGTTCCTTTTTTTTCTCTTCTTTTTTTTTTGTGTAAAACAAAAAAGGTCAATCTTATATGAATGATTTAAGGTGTGCAAAACTATTGAAAAAGCTTTTGTGTGTATAAAAAAAAAAATCCTAAAACTATTACTAAGCTTTCAGCAAACATAGTTTTAGAAATATGCTGGTTAAATCCCAACTATAGTAACTATTGAGAAAGTTGAAGAGTTGAAAAAAGTTTTTGTCCTTCGGTCTGTGTTTTTATGTTTGCCAACCGCTATAATCCTATTTTGAAAAGAATACAACTTTAATTTCATCTCCAACAATGTAGAGAAAATATCGTTCGGGTAATTGGTTTTTGTAGCGAAGCGTCGTCTATTGCCGTTTAAATTTTTGAAAGAAAGTTATAACTCTTTTGCCGTCGTTCAGCATCTATTTGAATTTGTTTTTAGACTAAATTCAATATTTATCGATGTGTATGCATTTAACTAATTCGCACTCGTAAAACATTTATAAATAAATTACCTTACCAATCCTAATTCACTATCACTTGATATCTATTTGACCTTAAAAACAGTGTCGAAATTTTATCTACTCAATTATTTAAGTTTATAATATTCTAATTCCAAAAAAAAAAAAACAATTTTTAGATGAACGAAATTAAAACGTACGATACACCACCAAAACACAAATATGTCATAATGCGTAATAACGAAACAATCAAAATATACATTTTATGGCTAAAAGGTAAAAGCTTCTATGACAAAATAAAATTGTCAGAAAACTTAGGCTGACAAACAAGATTCTCCTTTGAACCGCTGTTATACTACGGCTAAATACAATAAACAGACATATTAAATTATGGATGCCTCATGGAATTCATCTACTCATTCCCAAAATACCAATTAAAAATTCAATTCCAAAGTTAAGAATTTTAAAATAAATGCAAATGAAATGAAAAATTACATGCAAAAAAGAAAAAAGGTTAATAAAATATAAGTAATAAAATGCCAAAAATTCAACTTGAATATAAAGCAAATATGATTAAATTAACTTTTATAATACACATCGTCGGCCTATTCAGAAAATTATTATCTCTTAAAATATTTTAAATATATATAAAAAAAAAATATGTGTTGTGTATGTATATCAACTGAAGAAATAGATTATTCATAGCAAATACCGAATATATATAATATATATAAACAAATATATAAAATATATTTAATACCAGATCCTCATAACTAAATACATTTCTAATCCCAATAAGTAAAATTGGAATCGATTTTGATTTCAGATTTGGAATAACTGAAATTTGCATAAAAAACCATTTCACTTACGGAATGGGAATGCCAAAGGCTTTCAAATGGACTGCCTACGATGGAATTCGATTTTTATTCCGAAATAAGAGTTCATATGGCATTCTAAAAATGGAATGAAAAAAAAAGAAACAAAAGCATTTTTTGGATTCCAATTACATGTTTCTTTTGGAATGACAAAAAAAAGAACGGGATTGAAATATATTTTATTTTTAGTTTTAAATGCGCTGGGAAAGAATTAATCAAAATAGCAAATAAATGCAGATGTTAATTATATATTAGTCCATATTGTCATCTATTTTAAATAAAATAACTTAAATAAAAACCTAATACCACATTCAAAATTAGGTATGAAAAAGAAATGAAACATTCCAAAGTCTTTTCAAATTTGACATATACGCCAATGGAATGCCTGAAGATCAGCAAATGCATTCTACAGACATTCCAAAAGCATTCTTCGTGTATTTGTATTAAAAATCTAAAGGAATATACCAATGATGAGCAGTGCTCATTGGGATTAATGTATATATTTCACTTCACTTATGACTTATATGTTAAATTTGTAATACCTTACATACATTCAATTCATTCATTCATATAGCCAAATAATTATATTATTCAACATACCTACTTACATTCCAAGAAAAACTTTAACGTACAACAAAATATCTTCATCATAGCTATACGTACGCATAAAAGAACATAACCAAGTACAATTTATATATATATAATAAATAACATTAAATAATATAAAATTATATTATGTGGATATATTATTTATATATATAAATTACAACCTCTTCTAAAATTGCGACAAAATACAAAATACGAAATAATATTATATTCCCGTATTGTACATAAAGTCGATCCTTTGAAGTGGTTTTGAGTACCTCACATCTAAAATAGAATTACATTAACTAGAAATTGAAATGAAACGGATGTTTGCTTTCCAAAAATTCTTCTTATTATATCACACACACACACATATATAAATATATATATACACACACACACACACACACGCAAACAAACAAACACACAAATACATACATGTAAGTATTTTCCATATGTGGGTTGTGCTCACATAAAATTACATAGAAATTTAACTAATAGAAAATTATAGACATTATTCCATTATTATTGCTAATATTATTAAACTATAATATCGACTTACTTAATATTAAGTAAATTCCATTTTGCCATAGTTAAATCTAATTTATTTATTTTTTTTTCTCTATTCAATCGCATCATATGATGAAACATTATTGTATCGTTCGCTATACAAAAATATTAATTAAATTTCTAGTTTAAATTGCAACACTTAGATTAATTAATTCGTTAGGACATGGGTTTATGAAATAATATGTAATGTAATGATGCGTGGGGATAGTAAAAGCTCACAACAATGAAGAATTCTGGTATCAAATATGTAAGTTTTAATTTAATATCGTATTTAGTGATATTTTGTCATTTTATAGCGATGGGGTTATTGTGTGCAATTCATAGGTACGTGGGAAGTAGGTACTGGTTCTAGTTTAAACGCACATTGAGCTTAAAATTTGTGTCAGTTATTTTTATGGATCATAAATTAAATGGGTCTAGATGTGCAAATGTTTATTTTGTTTTTTTGGATAATATTTATTTAAACAATATTGCTTATCACCATTTACAGTTTATTCAACTTATAAATGCAGCTATAACTTCAAGTTAGTTATTCAATGACCAATTATAATTAATTGTATACTAATGGGATTCTTTATTCAAGAGCCTTAAATTAAGTGAAATATATTTAAAAGAAGAAGAAAAAAAGAAGAGAAAAAGAAGAAGAAGAATGAGAAAAGGAAGAGGAAAAGAACAAAGTTTCTGTTAAAACATCAAAATTAATTATGTATTTGAATCAAAATTAATAATAGATCACAAGTATCACGTAACACACGTTATTGATTAAATTGCTAAATATTTTATTAAATAAATTACCATTAAATATAATGAAATGAAAATTGTGTACGAAGCTTTAGTATGAAATAATAAGAAGAAATTTTAGAATAAATTAATAATCCTTTAATTATTTGTATAATAAAGAAAACGGCATAATTAATTCAAATAGTTTAATGCAAATTAAGTAATAAATATATTAATTAGTTAAAATGTTGTTTTAAAATAAAATATGTAAAAAAAAAAGAAGAAAAATAAGATTTAAAAAAAAAAAATTAGATTTAAAAAAAAAGTATTGTAAAAATTTAGAATTTATTCTTTTCTAAAAATTTATTCGTTTTAAATATCTTTTTTTTTTTAAGAATGCAAATTAAAATTAAGCTTGTAAAAAATATATTAAAAAAAAAAAATTATATTAAATTATTAAAAAAAAAAAAAATCATACACTTAAAAAAAAAATTATCAGAGTTAAAACTAAATTTATTTACTTATCATTGAAAAAATATGTACATTAATTTATTTATATTAAATTAAATATGAAAGAATTAAAAGTAAATATTGAAAAATTGTAATAAAATTTAATTTTTAGATAAAAATTAAAAAAAAAAAAAAAAGATTTTTATTTCATTAATCTTTTTATTAAGGACAAAGCTTGGGATCAGCATCATGACAAAAATTTTAAAGTTATTTTTTTCAGCAATTAAATATTTCAATTTAATCCCTTCTATATTATCCTGGCTCACCTTATTCTTATATATGCATGTCAAGTAACAAATGTTTGATAAAAACGCAATGATAAATATATGTTTATTTGTTTTTGTGATAAATGTCTTTATCAAAAGTAAAGCATTTATGTCAAATCATTTACCAAACTATTTACTTACTGTTTTAAGAAAAAAACAAAAAAAAAAAGTGGATGGAAAATGCTGTAAATCGTATTATTTTGAAATGAGTTTTAAACAAAAGTACTTTCACAAAATTACTCTTTAACATTGCAAAACAAAATACTTAAGTTTTATTGAATTACGTTGAAACAAAATACCTACTCCGCTCATTAAATATCAATCAGATTTATAGCATTTTCAACTTTTCCAAAATTGAGTCGAATTGTAAATACTTACAATCAAAATAATAAATTCTTTAAAATTACATTTCTTTCTCATTTCATATCAATTTCATGTCAAAATAAGAAATCTTCTTAAAAATAAATGTAAAATTTTTCCTGTTGTACATTTTTTTTTACCTATCCGAAATATTCTGAAATGTGTATTTTAAGCTTAAATAAACTCCCGTAAAAGCAAAATGCACTATAGCCACTTATATTCATTTTTAATGGATCGAAAACTCACTAAATTGTATATATATTCATTTTGAAATTCATTTTCAATTGTTTTCCTTCCACAAATTGTTTGGTTTGTTGCTGTTTTTCATGTTATTGTATTCTAAATTGAAATTATATTATTTCATGTTTTATGCTGTATACACAAAAATGTTTGTATAGTTTTTGTATCAAATAGAGAATAATAGAAGGCCAACGTTACCAAATGCAATAGATATAAATAAATATCTACAAACAAATAGTGGCTATTTCATTTTTGTGTTGCACATAAATCGATTGTTTATATAAAATATATGTATGCGAGTATATATGTGTATAGGATACAATGGTAAAAGTACATATTTCTATTGTACAGAAAATAAATGTAGATATCTCCATAATGGTAAGTAAAGGATATATAAATATATATTTCAAAATATAAAATCTGTTGTGTTATTGCAACCAAACCGATTAGGTGGTGTGGAACTATATTTATATATGAGAAACCTCAGCGCTAAATAGATATCCACATTCAGTATCCACCTTTATTCACATACCGTGTATATAAAAGGGAAATTAAATTCTTTTTGTATTTTCCGATATACTTTGTATTGTTAATACATTTCAATTTATCTATTTAACTGAATTGAACGAAAAGATTTTTTTTTCCCGTTTTGTTTTCAATTTGCGGTTTATGATATTGGTTCCACCACATAAGCCTTAATACAAGTACTGAATAACTAGGTAAGTATTACGGTATGATATTCCTCTTAAATCAAGCACTTTATATGTTTCATTTAAACTTAGTGGAAAACAGAGATTTATTGAAGTTAGTATCCATGAGAACCAATTTAAACTTGAAGAGTTACTTTACAGATTTACATGATTTAATAGTAATAGTGATTTATTTTTTAAATAAATTAACTCCTAAGAACCGATCAGCCATTAATATCAATAAAATTCAAAAAGAAAATTAAACGCGCATTAAAGGTCAAAATGAAGACTAAAAGTTTAACTTATTAGAGGGACTTTAATTTAATACTCTCAACGGATCCATACACTTACTTACTTACGATTATAATAATATCCGATTCCATTTCATACTTCCCCATATATCGTATTGTACTTGACCTAGTTTATTACCACAGAGAGTACTTTTATCATCCCACATAATATAATCTACGCTTACACTAACGCTGTATATATTTTATTGTTATAGTCTTTTTCTTATTATTATATTGTTGTTTTCATCACATTAGGTCTACAACACTATAATAAACGTTATATTTAAAACAGATGATAATGAAAATATACCGACACTAATGATGACTAACAACTATCTTTAGTTACGTTCATAAAATGGGATGCATAAAACTAGATTTATTTTATCTCATTAACTGAAATGTTAAACTATTTGAAAAAGAAAAAAAAATTATAAGAAAATAACAGAATAAGATACAAAAGATGATGTAGCAGTAGGTACGTAGTTCTGTTGTAAGATTTAGATTTTGTAAATATGTACTATAATTTAACGAATAATATGGAAAATATTTTGGGTTATTTCGATATCTTCAAAAATTTAATTGTTCTTGCGGCTTTTGTTTAATTTAAAATTACGTACATGTTTTATGATGAATTTATTTTCAAATTATTGCTTGGAAGTAAGTTGTTTTTTATTTTCAATTAACTAGGTGGGCATCAAATCAAGCCTGTGTGATTTGTGAAAATCTTCGCTACTGACGATTCGTTGAAGCCATTTCAAAAACTTACTGATTGCTGAAACTCTGAAGAGCAAAAAAAAAACAATTATTAAACGGAAAAGCGGAACTGCGCAGAAAATATCTTTTATTTTCAGAAAATCATATTAAAAATATAAAAATAGGAATTTAATTAAATCCATTCCACTTTATAAAATAATAATATATTGCATGTCAGATGCAACATCATAGTATGAATGAAAAATTATAGGAAAATGTTCATATTTCTTTAATATATTTTAAAAATTAGAAAAGAATAAATACTGCTGTTCAATTTTTATTAGAAATATTAATTTCCAAACAAATTATGAATTTCTCATGATAGAACAGTTAATATTTTTGATATTAAGCGGAAATGGTGGTTTTTAATTTTGTGGTAAAAGTCCACTCAAAAAAATATTTTATTTTGTTTTTTTTTTTTCTGTTTGAGTTGACGGATCAAACATGAAACATATATTTTTTCAAGAGGTAAAATTTCAATCGATTTGTAATTTAATTTGTTGTTTTTAAAATACATTGAAAAAATATGAACATTTTCGTATAATTTGTCACGAATTCATATACTTTAAATCAGGGCTGGAAGCGTTCACGTTCCGAACCGTTTCAAAACGGATCAAAGCGCATTAAACTCAAAAAACGGAACGCTTTTAAAAACGTAAACGCACAAAATGAAAAAAACGCAATCAAGAATGGAACGTATCCGTTCAACGTTCTGTAATGCGTTCCAAAATCAATTTAATTTTCTCACTATGGCTCCGCGTGTACAATATTAAAATGAGACCGAAAGGAGTCACAATGAAAAATTATTGGAATGTAATATAGAAGTTCGCTTTAACGTTAAAAAAATGGGAAAAAAATCCCAATATCACTATCTTAGCACAAACCTAATTTTTATAATGATTTTTTGTAATTAAATTGAATTCACTAACCATATTTCCATCGATAGCGTCGTGACTCCTGGACCGATTTTAAAATATTTTATTAACGAGAGTTGTATATAAGCTTCCTCAACAATTTAATTGGAGTTGCATTTAAATCGGTGGATTAATTCTAAAGTAATGGCTTTAGGCGTCATCGGTAAAACAGGTGAAAACCTTACCTGTCGATTATCTCGAAAGCCCGACCTGACAAAAATATTAGGATAACAGATTCGGATTCAGCATCCAAAAATACCCGTGAAACAGTCTCTTCATTATAGTCTCTATATAAAAGATAGTTGAGACATACAACGGTTTTTTGTAAATAAATATTCACCTTTCTCAAAACAGTACTGCAACTTGAACATAAAAAAAGTTTAAGCTTTTCACGCCGCAAAGCATATTTGTTCAAATTTTACGTTTTATTTCATTTTTTTAGTTTCTTAAATATTTTAATAAATAAAGTAATTAAATTTAATGAAACACTATTGAAATA
>JAABKK020025856.1:0-16920 GCA_011634745.2 Catotricha subobsoleta | reverse complement strand
ATTAATGAACATAATAAAACTTTTATTTCATCAAAAAAATTAACCGTTGTCAAAATAGCAAAGTCGGCGCCGCTGATACAAACTAATGTGGGATAACCGCCTAATGTGTTTAACATTACACATATTTACCAGTGGCGAACTGGGCATTGACAGGCCACCTCTGGCAAATGCCTTTAAGTCTTCACTCGGCTAGATTTCTGAGTAAATATGGGTCAGGCCACTCTGGCATTGCCATGAGGCCAGTCCACCACTGATATTTACCACTAAGTGTCTCTCCAGATCAAAATTAAATTTAAATTAAACATTCTAGTGAACGATCATTAAAATCTGAAATCTGAAACTTCCAAAAAAGAAAACGGTGCAGTAAATGGTTTGAGAAATTGGAATTAAAAAATGCGTTGGTTTGAATGAATGCTAATGAAAGTAAATAAAATTCTATGATCACTTTTATTGTCGATGTTTAATGGATATACATTTAATAAAACAATATCGATGAAACGTTTGATTTAACCAAATAAGTATGTCGTTAAGTTTTTATTTCTATATATGATCACCAATTTTGGATTTAATAACAAAGAAACCAAAAAAAAAATGGATTGAAAAAAAAAATGATCATTTTCTTAATCATGGTTCGGCATCTACACAATACAAATTTATACTTTCATTTAAATAGAAAATAATAGAATAGTAGCCGAATTTCATTTCATTTGACTGAAGGTGTTTTTTTTTTTTTGTTTCTTTTTTTATTGTTGATCAACAATTCGCTACTAAACATTTTCTATTGCATTAAAAACTCATCACAATTTATGTACATTTTAAAATAAAACCATGGGGCAATAAATCGTTAACAACATCAACATTGATTAGTTATTTATATTACACTTTCTTTATTAAGCCTCTAAATAAATAAGGTAAACATCAAAAAGTTCTAAACAATCTTTTGGATCCAATGTATTTGTGTATTATAATTTGTAATTCAAAACTAAGCAATAATCATAATAAATATACTTTATGCTATATACGCAATTATTTCAATGTATTTGTGTATTTTATAAATGGGCAATTTCGTAAAATAGATTATTTTTGCCTTCCTCTCGCATCAATTTTAGCATATTATTAATGTAAGCCGACCCGACCGACTTCCTATGATTTTACCTGAAAATGAATGTAGGTAAAGTACACAAAAAAACATAATATATACAAATGTTCAGTTCATATATGTTCGAGAGATACCCCATTCATTTACCGAAAATTCAAAGTGAGAATAAATAAATGGCATAATTATTATTGTCGAACTGACTGGATGATAAAATAAAATAAGTTGTTAATCATCATCATGCTTAAATGCTTTGAAATTCGAATAAAATTATTCATTATTTAGTTATTTATTTATTTTTTTTGTTTTTTTGGTGTTTGTGTAAGAAGAATAAAAAACAATATCAACAACAACAATCCACACAAAATACAAGAGAATGAAAAAAAAACAACAGCAACAACAACAAAAATTAACAAGTACATCATAACGGTACAATTCCATATGTTAACTTTTTGCCGCCATTTATATTAAAATAAAAAATAATGATTAAATTTCTTGTTTTATAAATTGTATATAATATTTGTAAGGTGATATAGCTTTTCCATCATCAACATCACAAATCACATTCACATTTTACGTTTAATAAATGATTTATAATTACTTATTTATTTCACATTTTTTTGTAACGTAATTTTTGTTGTTGTAGAATTTATTGCATTTAAAATGTTATTAAAATTCTTCTAATTTCTAATATTCTAACTGGGCAAAACTATAGGTGAATTGTTGTTAATCTGATGAGTTCCCCGAGCTCGACATAGATAATGACGATTTGATTTTATAACATTTTCAGTGATGAACGTATGTGTAAGTACGTAAGTATGTGCTTTGATAATAATTATATTAAGAACACTTAAATACAAGCTGCTGCATATTCATTTTAATATATTCAAAATATAAGATTAATTGTCATATATTTTCATTGATTTTTTTTTTTTTTTAAATAATTGATGTACAATAAATTTTATGTACTGCGTAATTATTATTAGATGGTAATTTGTATAACTACATAAAAAAAAAACACACTTTCTCATTATATGCTGACCAAATGGTATTTTTGTTCTTTTTTTTTTCTTTTTATTTCATTCACTTCCTTATTGATGGAAATCATCAGTCATCACGAATATCCGATATACATTACACAACAAAATCAAGGAACATCGATTTTTCGAAATATGTTTGTACATATATTTATATATATATATCTTCATTAGTTATACAATACAAGTATCGATTTTATCAATTTTACAAAGTTAAAAATAAAAAACATTAAAGAATCCGCAACACCCACTTCATCGCTATAATTAGTGTTTCATACACATAATTAATTCCATTTCTCATTGAGTTTGAAGTATGGAGGCGTGGATAAGACTTTAAAATATCATTCATATCATATTATGACAATTAAAAAATATTGAATTGAAATGAATCCCATTCGGTTGTGATTGCCAATAGGAAGACCCAGATTCTATAATAAAACTTTCTATTTAGTAAACATATATTCATATTACATATAATCTTTGAATTTTATGCTGCCATAAACTAGAAAAGTAGATTAGAATTTTTTTTTGTCGCTATAAAATCTTAAATTTAATCATAAAATTCCTGCTAATTGTATTGTCTCTTATTCCAAAAAAAAAAAAAAGAAGAAGAAAAGAAGAAAAGAAAAACTAATAAATACAATAGTTTCTATAATTTTTTTTTTATATATTAACAAGTACACACATTTCCTTGTTTTTGTATGTTAATTGATGACGGGGAGACTATATTCGTTGCTAACATCAAAAGTATAGTTAACTTATCGTGAGCATACGATATTAACGGTTATCAGAGGCCTGTACGGATATACGCATTTCGCATATCCATATCTATCCGCGTCCGTTACCATTGAGATCCACAATCCATGATATCCGTATCCGCGGATATCAGTTTCTACGGATATCCGCAAAATATCCGTGGATACGAATATTTATAAAATATCCACAAATTCAGATATCTACGAAATATCGATGGATGCGGATATAGTTAAATACTGAAAATAGAAAAATAAACAACAGAATTTCTTAAATATGAAATACTTATATTTAATAAACGTAAATCTAAAAACAGATTTAAAATTTAATTGGGAATTTAAAAACATGATAACATTAACTGTTTTTTGGGAAAAAGACCAGACCTTCGCTCATTAATTACATGTCCAGCAACGGAAAATTTGCTGGCTGCATTTGTGCTACATGCATCAATGACAATGTAAATAAATAAAGAAAATCCTTTTGTCTTTTTAGTATTAAAATCAAAATTCAGAAGTCATTCTCTAGCGCACCCGTTATTAATTTAAGAAAAGAGAAAAAAATTGTTTTGGTTTTGGTGTTCATATTCTGTTTCCTCTTTTCTATATTTTCCGATATAATACGGATTTCAGATATCTTACGGATATGCGGATAAAATATGGACATTACTGTCGAATGTCCATACTATTCCGAAACTGCGGATATCCACGGATATCCGTGGATACAATGTATCCATGCAGGCCTCTAAACGTTATATACATACAGTGGTTATTTTAAGCTACCAAAGGTTCGAGGTTTTGTTTTGCAATGTCATTTTTGAAGATAAAAAAATACCGCTTTTCCGAACCCTAATTAAATAGAATAATTTGTAATCTATGTGAGATTTGTAGAGCTACCATAGATGAACCAGAACTACCATTTGTCCAAAAGAAAAGTTTCAGTTAATACATTTTTATATGTAAATGAATGTAAATGGATTTATAGAGCTACCATTTGTCGATTTAAAACTACCCTGACATATATATAAAAAGAAATTATAAAAAACACAAAATAAGTGTACACTACTTAATTGAAAATTTTGAAATTATCCGTATAATTTTAAATGAGTGCGTGTATTGCTTTGGTAACCAAAATTCTTAATTTAAAATGTATTTAAAATTATGCATTGACAAAAGTGCGCATAAATCGAAAACAATAGACTGTAAAATATATGGAAAATGCAAATAGAATTCAACGCTATAAGTATATATAATTACATAATTATTATAAAAAAAAAAAGATGCATTTGCATTTATTTAATAATTATTTATAAATTGTACCATAATGCAAAAAATCACATTTGAATTACATTTATTTAATAAATTATGTCTAATTACAACATATTTTGATGTTTGAATATTTGTGTGTTGTATTGTGTTGTGTGGTGCGCACGCGGCTAATAAACCAATCCATTATTTGTATTATTCGAGCATACAAAAAATTAATCAAGAAGTAAGCATAAAAAATTATCTTATTAAAATCTATCAACAAAAGTGAAATTTCTATAAATTATGAAATTACATATTTCTCATTTGGATTGTCGATTAAAAATATTATATATTATTATATAAATGTTTTTTCACAATGAAGAAAATCCACATTATTATTATTATTATTATTATTATTTTTCACCTCTGTATAAAAAAAAAAAGATTTCGTTAACAATAAATGAAGTTATTATAATTGGTGTTAGGTTTAACATCGTTCATTCTTTGATGTGATATGTAAATTATTAAATAAAATGATAATTAAAATATATTTTTACACCATTAGCCGTCAAATTTTTTTTATTTTTTTTTTGTATAAAATATATTACAATAGTTTACTATTTCTGGTGAATAGTAAATAATACAACTATGAAAAAAATCAAAAAAAAAATCAATGAATTATTTGAACGAAAAATATGAATATATAATGAACTATGCGGTTACTTTATTGTTAGATTAAGTTGAGTACAATATATATATTTTATGATTGTTGTTGTTGTTGTTGTCTGATGTCGGAGGACTTTTAAATATGAAAAGTTTTCAATTTTTTATTTTTTTTTGTTTCTCTTTTTTATTTATTGAGTTTTTCAGTATTAAGTTTGATGGCAAATATGATGAGAAAAACTACGCATTTGAAGTATAAAATAATATTGAATAATAATGAAAGAAAAGAAGAAAAAAATTATGGAAATTATGGAATTGTGTTTCGGATAGAATCGAGAATGAAAAAAGAAAAGAAAGTTTTCTATTATAAACATTAATTCATAATATTTTTGCATAAAATATTGAGGAAAAGAAAGGAAAAAAAGAAAAAGAAAATAAAATATGAAATTGAAATTACATATTGGTATTTTACGGTTTGACGTGTTATATGCGGTTCGATATGTAATGTGTTTGTAATTTGATAGTAATTTCCCGTACGTTTTTATTCATTGTACATTTCATAATTTATAATATGATGTGCAACAATGTGCATCAGACCATTAGGCATTACCGAGGTTTATAAAAAAAAAAAAAAAAAAACGGTATCATTTTTATAATATTATGATAATTGCGGCAATATTCAGAGGAACATAAATATATGTTAATATTATAGTTAATATGTTCGATGTGTTGTATATTGGTAATGAACAAGCCTGGTACTATCGGTATCGAAACGTTACTGTTACTATCGATATAGAGTAAGGCTGGTACTATCGGTATCGAAACGTTACTGTTACTATCGATATAGAATAGTTGTTCTTCAGTTAACTAGGAATAGACAGGGTTGAAAGACGGTGGTTAAAGGATCTCACGCCGAAAGCTCATTAAAGATTAAGGTATGATGATGATGAATAGATTTGTTTAATAATGGATTGTATTAAATTTTGAAACACAATAGAAATAAAGTGTAAGTATCATATATGTATTTATTTATTCATGCAGTTTAAATCGCCCATTTTTTTTTTTTTTTTTTAAATATTTCAGTTTCTTATATGATATATAATGCCGTAAAATCTGCTATGTACAATTTTTGAATAAATAAAAATGTCACATTATTTTGAATGAACAGGAACAATTGTTGTTTTTTTTTTTTTAATTTATAATATTTCTAGCCGCATTTACATTGAAATTACGATAAATTTAAAAGTATTGGAAAAAGTATCGAAAAGTGCAATCGATATAGTATTGGCGATAGTATCGACGCTATGATTATAATACAAATTCTTATAAAATTAATTGTATTTTTTTAATGAAATTGAGACTAAAAAATATTTAAAAAAATCGTATCCCTTGAATGACAAAATCAAATTATTAATTGCTGGAAAATACCTTAAATATTTAATAGTGAAATAATTTATGTATCAATCATTTTCCAAACAATTTGAATATCTCTGGAAAAAAATAAAATACTATCTTCAACATTATCGCTATTGCATTATAAATATATAATTATTGGCGAGACGATAAAATATTTGGCAAATTACAAAACAGCAAATTGAAGTTCGACAATCTAAAAAAAAACTAATTTAATTACAAACGAAAACGTTATACAATCGTAAATTCATTGAAACTACATTACCTATAATACACGAAAGAAAAGTACAAAACACAAAAAAAAAAACACAACAACAACTAAGAATTATAAATAGTACTTTAATGATTACAGCTTTTTTTAAGCAAACTTTCATAATTTTTTTTTTTTTTTTTTTACTTAATAATTTATAATTTTAATATGCTTGCTTGCTTGATGCATAATACAAAAATGTATTAGCTGTAAGCTATAATTTATAAGTAAGTGTAATATTTATTATAATAAAAGTACGTATGTACATTGACTGTGTTTTTGCTGTTGATGCCTTGCTATTCAATTTATGGGTTCGTATTGATGAACAATTCTTTTTTTTTTTTTTTGTTATCGAATTACAATATATGTTGATGATCATTATAATTTTTAAAGATTTCCATGTAACTATTTTTTTTATTTTTTTTTTTTTGACTTGGTCATCATTTTAATTTCTTTAAATTATACTTCATTCTTGACATAATTGACGGCTTGGTTAAAGAACATTAAATAAAATATATGTTCATAAAATAAATTCATCATATAACTAACTACATATATATATGAAAGTATAAATTTTATTTTGCAGCTAATTGTTCTATATTTTATTTATATCTCTCATTTGAATGCGGTTGGTAGCAAAATAAGTTTTTTGTGAATAATAGGAGCTGAGATGAGAGGTAATAAATGTCATGTGTGTGGCTGGTTATACGCTATTCTAAATATTATAATATTAAAATATGTGGCACAAATGAGATATCTATCTAACCATAAAATTAAATGTGCTTTCAATTAAAAATGGAATTAGCAATGGCTGTGTCCGCCATTTTTGTCGCAATAGTTTCATTTTTGGTTAATATCTTGAGAACAAGTACGAGGTACGATCATTAGTAGCATATATGATTTGGAAAACCAATTGGTCAACGCTAACGGTTCCAAAAGCCTAACCCAAAAGCTTATAATTAAAAATTCCGGTAACAACTAAAAATGAAAGTTTTCGCTACTTTTTAATAATATGCTTTTGAATTAGCCTTTTGGTACCGTTAGCGTAGAGTTACCAGACCTACCCACCTTTTCAAATCACATGCCAACAATGATGTACCGGTCGTACTGGTCCTGAGATATCTCTAAAAAATGAAATTAAAGGAAAATTAGTGGGCACAGCCCTGGAAAACAGGACCAGCAAAAACATTAAAAATATTTTTAAAAAAAAAATTATATCATTATTATAATTCATATTATAAATAGTTGCCATAGTATAAATAAACATTGGACATTTCTCAAATGAAATAAGTGCTTCTTTTCGAATTCTATATTATTATTCATTAGTAACCAATTAGACATTATATTATAACATTATGGAAATTCATTTATTGAAATAAATCAACACATCATTGACACTAATTCATGAATAATAATTAATTTTATACATATTTTTTTTTAATCTGTCTCTCTCTCTTTCTCATATCTGTTCATATACAATATATATATTCTTCACCCACGGCGGTCACACATCACGCAAAACTAAAATAAATAATCGAATAATAATAGTATGATTTATGATTATGTTAATCAAAACGATACCATGTACAAAAAAAAAAGTATAGAAAACAATATATTCACTACAAAGCCGGCGCTAGACCAGTGCCCTAGGCACCACTTAAATTTTGGCGCCCCTATCCTTTAACTCAAAATTATAAATTTGACGCCGTAACCCTTCGCTGAAAATATCGTTTTGACGCCCTTAGTTGAAAATATCGATTTTACCGCCCTTACCCTTATCTAAAAGTATTATTTTTGGAGCCCCTACTATCCATTTAGCTGAAAATTTCGATTTAAAATAAAACTATATTCATTTGATTTTGTTTAATTCAGACTTTTAGAGCAATGCTCTTATATATTCTATTCTTTCTTATTTTATTCGCATATATGGCGTGTTTATATATATATATTTTTCTTATTATTTCCTTGACGACCTAAATTTGCGTTTAGCTCGCTTATATACCTTAAACCGGCCCTGATTCGATAGTTCTATTATTCAAACAAATGAATATTTTAAATGAATAAAAAGAGTATATTGCGCACCGCGAATTAACATTAAACAATAGTTTAAATATACCTATTATACTCTCTCTCTATTCGCTATATATCTACAGGCTGCGTTTGGTGGTTATACCAATAATTGTGAAAATTATTTAGAGTATAAAAATGATTTTGATTGACCAAACATAAATAAAAAAAAAAAAAAAAGTGATGATTTGTAATTTATACCATTTTGATGTCAATTTTCGATGTGACCTGTTTTGAAAATCGGAAACAATAGTAGCTAAAATATTGAAATCCGAAAACAAGAGGAATCACATTGAATAATTTTATTGTTTACAATTTTTCTTCTGTTTAATTTACACGGTCATGTGTCATATAAATGCTAATCCGTAAATAATTTAACAAATTAAACAAATAAAAATTTAAACAAAAAAAAAAAAAAACCTGAAATGAAACCAACAAGAATATTATTTGTAAACGGTACATTTTCTATATTTACTTTTTTCGTTCCGTAAATTAACAAAATGTGTTTTTTTTTTATATGGAAATAAATAAGCGACCATTTTATATCCAATTTTGATGATTACAGTGCAATATACGTAGACTATATTAGATCCAGTTACACAATGCGTATTGAATGGCCGTCTGACAATGATAAGACACCGACCGGTAAGTACTCATATTTAATTTTATTCATGATTAATTTTTTTTACTTTGTTTGCTTGTTTTTGTCTGGGTGCATTTTTTTTTTAAATGAAAATAATTTAAGAACAGAAACAAAACAGTAGAAAAAATCGTAATAATTTTAATCAAAATATTTACGTGTGTTTTCAAGTTTGTAGAATAACAAAATATTAATTATTATGCATAGCCAGCCAACGTAGCTGCGCGCCAAACATATATAACTACCTATATTTGTGTAAACAAAACAAAGAAATGATTTTATAATTTTTATGACATAATATTTCGGTGTTTATCTCCTTTTTTGTTTCTGTTTTTTTTTTTTTGTGGATAAATTTATGTAAATTTTTTCTGTTATGCACTGACGCAGTTGTGGCGATGTTCAAGTTTAATTAAAATTTGTGTTGAATATATATATTGTCTTGTTCATTCATGGTCAATCATTTCAATAAATAAATACGTTTAGAATTATTTATGCGCAATATTGATTCGTAATTTAAGAAAAAAAGATCGATGAGAATCAAAAATTTTCAATTAAATTAAATTATTATTATTTTTTTTTTTTTACATATTTTCAATTTTTTTCAATTTTTTCTTTGTTTTTTTTTTAAATTGAAAATTAAACCATTAAATAATAATTTCCTCATTGTTAAAAAAGAAATTTTACATTGCGACGACAAATAATAAATATAGGTATTAAATGTTAACGTCGCAAAAAAAAAATATGATTGGTAAAAGTGGAAATGAAACAGTGCGATTTGTAATTATTATATGGTTTTGACAATGAAATAGTAAACAAGAAATAAATATTGGTTAGATTTCTCCGACAAAAACTCTTTAAACAAGTAGAAAATGATTTTTCGTATTAATTACATACTTGTTTACTGACTGAAGAAATATCAAAAAAAAAAACATTTAATACTTGCAGACAAAAAGTAAACCATCATTACTGGCTGAATTTTTTTTAAACCAAAATTATTATTTATTGTATCGCCATTCCTAAACAGTATAGTAGAAAACTATGCCAACAAAAATAGTGATTCTTGTTTTATGATGGATTGTGGGTATGGTTTCTGATAATGTTCTGGTCTTAGTATAGTTTCATGGTCTTCCCAGCGCTGTATCCACGATGGATTTCGAGAGCTGACACTGCCATCTTCCACGAAATAGTGAAATGTAAGAAAAATTCATTTAATTATAACCAGCACAATAAGCATTAGACAATACATAACAAATTAATTGAACAGAGGCGCCCGTAGGCTATTTTTGTTTCAAGTGTTCTAATTCCGTTTTAGTTTCGGTGTGCGAATTACTATTCTTCATATATTTGTGTACGAAATCGAAATTTGAGAGCTGGCAGCGCAAATCTGAGAGGTGGCACTGTCTTAGGTGCACTAATCTGGATACAGTGCTGGGTCTTCCGTACTGAACACATACAAAATTCATGTACCATTTTGAACATACATCCATATATTAAAATTAAAGGAGTGACTATATGACATAAAATTTTATGTCATATAAGCCGATTTTCAACAGGCTATATGACATATTATTTTTTTTCTTATTAATTTTCTCTTAGTCAAAGGCTCCAAAAGGCTTTCTAACCATTCAAAATCGACAAAAATATTATAAATCAGCAAAAATCAAATAAATAAATATGATTTTTTCCAAAAAAATAATGATTTATTCCCACCTTGACTGTAACAGGTCACTGTTCCCTCAACAGCCATTTAAAACGCATAGGGGTCAGAGATGATCCAGATTGCGACTAAACGGCGGAACATTTCGTTTGTTCGTGCCCATACTTCCAAATTTCTAGACTGCAAAGTTTTGGTGGGTCAACCATCAAGTCTGGTGTTATTAAATCGTCGCCCATCCAAAGGGTCTGGAACTTCATTCGTAGTTCCAGACGCCTTGAAATGGTGGATGGATCTTAACGAGTCCAATGATTTCATGGACCCGAGTGGGTAAATAACTCTTGTATCGGGAATGCATAACGGGTCCTTGCGGCCTACATGCTGAGTCTTTGACTAATCCCTTCTCATCCATCCATCCATCCACCCTGACTGGCTTAGAAAATAGTTTATTTAAATATAAATAACAAAGATATTTTGTATCCGTATGAAAAGGATAGAAAATTTACAAGAAATAAATGAACTAAATGTAGGAACCATGAACAATGAATAGCATTAGAATCATCGCATGACCATTCGTTTAATTTAAAATTGATACAAAAATGGAGCCCACACTTGTCACATTTAAAACATACAGCGATATATATGTATAATATGTATAGAAAGTATTTTCACTATTCGATAGGAAATGCATATACATATACAAGTCATACCACAATATATAGAATATAGATAGATAATACTGGTAGATATTATTAATGTTTATTTTGTATAAATGAAGAACTTCTCATAGCATAATAAATAAAAAAAAAAAAATAGAAATACAGCAAATATAATATTTACACAGATGTTAAGTAAGGTAAGCTATGAATTGATAATATATATAAATATATATAATGCACAAGTAGCGACATTCCTACATCCCATATTGTAAAATATGTATAATTTATAGCATACGTGCTGTTTACATTTATAGACAACTAAAATGATAATATCAAATTTTTTAGTAGACATTCTTGTCACTATCATCAGAAATATGCGATAATGCGACGAGACATATTACGACCTTTAATACATAATCTAATGGTTATAAAGAGTGTTAAACATACAATTATTTAAAAAAAAAAAAAAAAACAGTCCAAGTAAATTATGTTGAGTTTATGCGATTAGAATTTCAGTATCTAAATATCAACACTTTATACCTATATTTTTCAATAATGAAATATAAAATTATTTAGATGAAGCGCGCGCCCTCCGGTCTATTAGTAATTGTTAAATTTTCTGTTCATGCTAGTTTTCACATATTATTCATACTTAAATAAATACTCGTATTTAAATTTTATCGAATCAATCGCGTAATCAATATAGAAGTTTGAAATAAAAGACATATTATTTATTCTGATTGGTTGAATTGAATTCTAACCATTGGTGTTCGTTGTATATATTATTGCCGGTTGAGTACAAGCCTATTTTTAAACTAGTATAACTCATTATAATATATTCGATTCCGGAGTATCTCATTAATTCAAAATGTTATTTACTCTCGTTTATTAAATATAATTAGCTCTTAATATAAAATATGTTATTGGTAATAGTTTTTAATGTTGACAAATCAATAAATACATAAGTTGTTTTCTTTTTGTTTAATAAAAATAAGACAGTTCATTGAATCAAATCTATAAAAATAAATTCTTATTACAAATATTTAAATCTTATCGACATTATTATGTTAACCGTTAATATTGCGGGACTGCTTTCCAACACTTTACTATATATAGTTAACTATAGTAAAAAAAAAAAAACATAGTTATCATATTTCACAATTTTGCGTTCCAAAACTCATAGTTAAACCGATAGTTAAGGGTAATAGAGATGTCTCAAAAATTCAAGACAATGATAAGCTCTTCGCACACTAAGATTTTATATGTTTTATATGTTTTATTTCACTCTCATGTATTTCATTGTATATTGTATAATTGTATTTCTACAGAAAATTACTTTGCTCATAAAGTTTTCTTTCAAATTGAAACTGTCGGAAAATCGTTGATCAAATTGAACTGAAGTTATGGGTAGGTGGCTTAGTAAGAAGTATATATTTGGTAAAGACAGTTTAATTCAATTATGAGATATTATTTCACAAATATTTACATATTCCAGTTTTGCACAAACAAACGGGTTGTTAGTGTCCATCATATGCTACCCCTAAATATCATTAAATTTCGTGAGAGTAATGAATAAAAAAAAAAATGAAAAAAAAACAAAAAACAAAAAAAACAGTGAACAATTATTTAATTAATCAATTTAATAGTTAACACAGGTTTTTAAAAAATGTTCCATTTTCTTGAAGTAAATCTAATCTTATCGAAATCCGTGCACGGGTTCTAAAAGTCATACCTCAAAATTAGATGGTCAATATTTATATATTGACATTTTCACGATTTTAACATTTAGCGGAATCCAAGAACTCAGAGTAATTACTGTAGTTAAAATTTATACTAAATTTATGATTTATCAATAAAAATGTATTTTCTATACTAAGCTATAGGTAATAAACTATTTTAAACAGTATAGTAATATTTTGAAAAGCACTCCAGAGAGCTAATGGAAAAGTTTTAATTAATCAGCAAAAATTACAGTGACAAAATATAAAATGCATACAGGGTAGTTTTCGAGAAATATAGTCAGTTTTTTCAGTTTCTCAAAAGTCTGCTAAAGGGAAAGCGCGAGTTTTTCCGCGGTTTTTTGTTTTTTGAACTTATTGGAAAGTGAGGACTGTTTTTTTTTTGGGCGGCAAAGTTTATCTTGCACACTAGTTAATTTTGCCTAAAAACAGCGCTGAAGGCGGCCAATTCCTTAATATTGCCTATAGTGCCAAGATCAAACCGCACGGCACTGGCCAAGGTTGTGGAATTTTTTTTTTTATTTTTTTCCAAATGAAAATGCGAATTAAGTAAATTTATCGTTTTGCTTTGCTTAATTAATTACGAGAAAAAAAAAATAAAAATCACCTAAACAAATATTTTTGATTTTTATTTAATTCATTTCATATTTCGTGGTAATTAAAATCAAGCTGAAAAAATTTGATATATAAAATCAAGCTAATAAATTAATCATAAAACATTGTATTTAACATACAGGATAACTATATGCCTGCCTATAATAGAGGCATAATTATAATAAATGTTTTTTGTTTTTTATTTATTTAAACCATGTCTTATTTGCTTTGTTTGTTTTATTATTTTTTTTGGTTTTATATGCACAGATTTGCATTTTTGCATTTTTACATTTAGAAATAATAAATAACGAAATATTAAATATAAAATACACATAAAATGGTGAAATTGGTGACATGATAAAATCAGTCAATATCATATTTGCTTTTCCCAACCCCCCATAGGTTTGTTTGAGGACACAGCATCCCATTCGAATGTTTTTGTATGGCCATATTTTGATTGTAGCTTCCCCTAAACAGTTTTTTTTTTCTTTTTTTTTAAAAAAAATTGAGTTCAGGGTTAAAAAGGCCCATTTATTTATAATCTCTTTTCTAGCGGACAGACTGCTATCTCGTAGTTCTCGGAACTTTTTTTTAATACTGAACACATTATTTAATGAGAGTAAAAATAAATAAATAAATAAAATGAAATTAATTCTCAGAAATTCAAAATTAATAGAAAATTATATATTAATTCTTTTATATAAGATAAAAATGTTGCAAATGGCTGTTTTGTGTTTTCACTAGATTAATGGAATGCTTTTATGGTTAAAAAAAAAAAGAAGAAGAAAAAAGAGACATATTATATTTTAATTCGATTTTTTTTTTGCTATACAATTTCAAGTGAAATAAAAAAAAATAATTCGAGCAAAATAATCACAGAAAAAAAATCTGGGTCTAGTCTGATAAAGAATTGTTTAGAATCAATTGAGAATATAAAAAAAAAGAAAGAAAAAATGGGACATGTCGACATTATAGCATAAAATAATGGGAAAAAACATTTTGTAGGTTTCATTTAAATGCAAAATGTTTCATCCATTAATTTTAATTTAATAAATTTTATTACTTACCTTAAAATTTCCATAAAAATGGTATTAAAAAATATTTTTTTATAAAAAGGAAAAAAAAAATACTTGATTTGAAGCAGTGCCTAATTCTATGATTAACAACATACCTATCGACTATTATTGTATTGATAAATTTAGGTTTTGCGTTAATATCAATTATTTTATCAGAATTTTGAATTTTATTATTATATCAATTAAAGAATAAAGAATATCTTTCTTTAACAAAGTTTCAATAAAAAAAAGGGGCAAGCTCATATCGTAGATGTCACGTCGGATATATTATGCAACACAATTAAGTCAGTCTCTATCTATCAGAACAATATCAAATCTTTAATAAAAAAAAAAGAAAAAAAAATGCTGCAAAGAAAGAAATCCTATGAATATGACATTTTGGAATTGGTCACATTTTCTACACTTTAGTACATACCGATCTATTTAAAATATATTTTGATTTATTATTGAACAATTTCCGTCTTAAAAGTATATTATTATCATTTTTATTTTATTTATTTTTTCTTAAATTTAATAATTGAAAATTAAATGGATTTTACGAAAAAAAAAATGCTGCTTTCAATCAGATTTTTTCAAATTCTATGAATTGACGAATGGTATCACGTGTTCACGATTCAAAATATTCACCTAAATTTTGTATTGAAAGCCAAGTAAAATATTCACTATTCTGTGTATTAAATATATTTTTACTATATTCAAATCTGTGTTAAAATAATATCGACATTCATGTGGTTGTCGTTGAACTGTTTTGTTCGTATTGATTTATTTTGTCTATTTTTCAATCAAAACCAATTTATTTAAAAAAAAAAAAAATTGAAATTGAATTTTAAAAAAAAAACATATACCTATAATAAAATTAGGTATAGTCAATTCAACGAACGCTTGAACCAGGAAATATATACAAAAAAAAAACTAAATTAAACATATAATTTACAATAGACAAAGTTCAAGACTGACCTCAAATTGTTATATTTAAAGAAACAAATTTCAATTGTACGGAAAAGTCTTTTGTGAATTTGTAATATTAATAAATTATGTCTTTTTTTATTTCTTTATGTCAAATACGTCTAATCTAATTATATATTATTACATAAATAAGCCAAAGCTAGCAAATTAATTATGATGCAATTTACGAAAGTTAACATTTTGAAATTTTGAGCGAAATAAGCAACCAAATAAAGATTATTAATTATATTATTAAAGTAAGCAAACAGAGCTAGCTCTATTTCAACAATTATTGTAGCATATCAATTTTCTAACCACACTCCCGATATTCCAATTCAAAGATTGAGCCATATGCAGAAATTGGTACAAATTGTAAGTTGAAAATATAAGGCACTATCTTTTTAGTTTACAATTTGTACAATTTTTGCATATATAGTTCAGTTCAATCTTTGAAGTGGAATATCGGCAAATCGGTTAATCGTAGAGGAAATTATACCATCAGCAAATTCACTTATTTTGGTCAACTAAAAACATGAATGATTCTATCTCACTATGAAACACTCCCATTTAACAGAAAATTGTCTTATTTGGAAAAAAATAAAGTGTTTTTCTATGGATCGAACGTACTCTAATTCTATTTTACTATGAAACGGCGTGGTTATAGACAGAATTTTCTCCGATCGAACAGAAAATTGTCTTATTTGGAAAAAAAATATAGTGGTTTTCTATGGATCCAACACACTCCTGTATTTGAGTAACACAATACAGTTGTAAGTTATTCCAATAAATAGAAAGGAAGTAAAACAAGCACCAATAGGATTGGTACACGACTTCATTTTTGTAACGAAAAAAAGAAATCCTCTATGCTAAAAAAAAAAAAAAAACGGTATGTATATTTTCACCACTTATCAAGACCATCAAAATCCGTCCATTCCTGAGATCCAGAAAAAAAGTAGTCGAAAAAACAAAAAAACAAGCTGCCAATTAGACTGGTACAGAACTTCATTTTTGCAAGTATTAAATTCATAAACAAAGAAAAATAATAATCCCTAGCATTATTTTATCTTCCAATTAATTTTCATTTTGCTCA